>MQTX01000100.1:381057-500791 GCA_009735665.1 Angiostrongylus cantonensis
AAAAGAGACCGATGATGCAATTTACTGAAAGAAATCTGTTATTTACTCAATGTTGGTCAATGAAATTCTCTGAGTCCAATAGAATTAAGCGTCTTATGTTGACTGTGTCTTCGCCGTCACCTTCAGTTCTAAAATTTTCCAAGGAACTATTGACGACGCTTTAACACCAGTATACGTCGCCTCCAGTTTTTGTCGTTTTATTTCTGCTCACACTCTATCAGAAGTATGTTAAAGTCAATTTTCACTTTATTCATGGTTGTTGCGATTTGTTCGTATAAAAACATATGATTTTTTCTGGATATTTATATTGATATTTGGACAGCCCATATTCACGAATTATGCGCAGCCGAGCACATTTTCCGTTTGCTTCTTTATCTCTCAAACATCGTCGCTGGTGGCGTTTTGTTTCGAAAATGATAGCGGGTACGAGTCTAGCACAGTTATTTGTAATATATTTGCAGCTGCAAGTATAGATAAATAATTTTATTGCAAACCCATCCAGCCATCATGTAATTGGTTCCTCATAGATATTGGATTCTCTTGGAATCCAGTCTGATTTTTTTTTATACATCGGCCATCAGCTCTTCTTGTTATGCAAGCGAACCGTCTATGTTTCGCTGTAGCTGTGCAATATGCTCACTCTCGAAGATGGGGAAGAATTCGAACGTTTGAACATCGCACTCCGGTTGGATATTGTGCTAGCCGGTTTTATTTCAGAAGACATCATTCAAACGTTGTCAGCTCCATTCTACCGCATAGCAGATCGCTGGAAAGACTGCTGAGCCGAAAAGGCTAGCCCGGAGTTTTGGGTCCTTCTGTTGGTCTATGAGTTCTTTGAGTGGCCCGAATGCAGCCACTTTTTCCACTTAATTTCTTCTTTATGTTGCTCTCCATTTATATTGAAAGCCCAAGGAACAGGTACGTTGGTCTCTGACCAATCTTTTTTCCTCTTCGTCGAGGTGACTGGGCACCGTCTCTGCTTTGTCGGCACTTTTGAAAAGACTACTATATCGTCGATTAAATAAAGTTTTGATAGAAATTTTCCATGAATGCGTATGTCCTTCCTGTCCCAATCGAGCAACTTCATTATCCATTGAAGCCGCAGAACAATTTCGGCGATATGGTAAGGAGCTGACAGAAAATCTTTATTTTCATGGAACAGTCCCGATAATAGCCAGCTACAGTTTCGATATAACAAAGGTTTATTTTTTGTTAACAGAATGACCAGGAAGTCGAAACGACCGAGTGAAGGAGATAGGCGATGTTCCCTACAAGCTTTAGTTGCCAAGAACACGGTTCAGGTTTGGTATTTTCAAAACGAAATTTTGTCAGAATTTTGCTTGTTCAACTGGTTTTGCTTAATCCATAGTAATTGGTTAGCACAAAGAGATAATCTTGGTGAAGAGTTTGTATAGTGCACTCAACAGGCACTCAACAGGCTGTAGTTATGAAGATTCCCTCGGACACGATATTTGGGCTGAATGACCGCAATGCGACGTCCTCCACTGGTTTGCGAATTTTTCCCACTTGAAGGTAAGATATTATATCGGTTGTGAAAAGTACATGTAGAATGTAGCTTCACAAAACTTGGCTGTGACGTTATTTTGGCCTAACGCTTTTTTCATGCTTTATGTCGCAACTCGAACCCCCGACAGAAGAATTTCAGGTAGTTTCCCAGCGGGAAATTTAGGGTCTCGGACGTGGAGTGGGAAGCGGGAAACCTTTTCATAGAAGTTTTCATTTATTAACTCCACATTATTTAAGATGTGGTGGTAGTGAAATCTTTGTTCATCAATACTTATACCGAACATTGCACTTGCAAAGGTGCCATCGACGCCTTTTCAGACTACTTTTTTGTGCTACTTTTAACAGTTTTTTCTGACCACCCGTGTTGAACATGTCACATTAGGATCACGTTTCAGGTTTCTTCTCTTTTTGAGCAATTTTTTGGTGGCATTGGAGAAATGATCTGTTCTTCCTGTTTGAGGAAATGAGGCGAGTTCAGTACAAGTTTTAAGTTTGCTGACAAATAGCTCATAGTCTTCGGTCGGGTCTTCCTTAATCTCAAAATTATTTATTGATGCGGTTTTATTCAGAAGTGCTCTCATCATATATAGCTAGACTTTTTCTTCGTCGTCAACGACATGAATTCTTCTCCAGCTTACGATTAGGAATATGGAGTCACCTGTGGATGCGACACATGCAAAGATCGACCACACTTTAGAACACAAGATGGTGCGTTATTAGCAAATTTGCCGTCCCATTATTCTCTACTGGATTGGATCACCTTTTCAGCATTAACATTGTTTTTCTTTGGAAAATGGAATCACCTGTATTACCTGCAGTCCCGTTGATCGTCGAGTAACTCGAGAGGGCGGCAGTAAATCCTCCATTTTTCCCTGTCGCGTGCAAGAGTAGCCCAGTGGGTTCTGTTCGCTTTAGGGACTCGGCGAGCATATCTTTTTTCTAGGCTCTTCGTGAAGAACTATGACCATCAAGTCGGTGGTCTTCCTGCAGCACGTTTGACATTAAGAGGAATCCAGTCACTAACAGCGTTTGTCCATCGGTTATAAAACATACGCATTACGTGTCCGGCCCAGAATTTCTTCGACAGTTTGGCGTACAGAACGGCATCTTTGATTTGTGGTCGTTGACGCAGGTTGGAGCTTCGGATCCCATTCCTTACTTGGGTGAAACGGGATACTCCTAGCATCGTCTTTTCGACTGCCCGTTCGATAACGCTGAGTGATCTATCATCCTGCTCACACAGCGACCAGGTTTCTGACGCATACGTTAGGGCAGGAAGAACCCGGTCTTTTGTACTACCGCGATACTTCAATGAGCCTCGTTCTCGTGTGAATGTGGTCCATCGTACTAAATCCTTTTCGAAACCCTGCTTGCTCGCACGGCTGTCCTTCGTCCAGTGTTTTGCCAATCCTGTTTAAGATGACTTGAGCGAAAAGTTTGTAGACGACAGGCAGCAAGCAGATTGGGCGATAGTTGCCTATATCGTGTAGGTCACCCTTCTTGAACAACAACACGGTCTTGCTGGTCTTCCACTAAGTAGGGACCTTGCGTTCAGACAAGTAACGTGTGAAGAGCCGAGCCAGTGCGTTTACGAAGACTTGGCGGAAGGTTTTTCAGATGTTCTGACCTTATCTGTTCCGGACCTGTGCTGTTCAATTTTTCACCGACGAAATGGCATGTTGGATTTCGGAAGGGAGAACCGATGGAACACATATCCATCCTCTTTTATCTCATAAGACGGGACGTGGACATGGCTATCGAAGAGATCTGAGTAGTAATCGTGGATGATTTTCTCCATTGCCTTTCTGGACGCTGTTATTGTTCCGTCTGGGCGTCGAAATGCAATCATCTTGGTCTTGCAATTGGCGAAGCTTCCTCGGGCTTTGCGAATGCTTTTCGCAACCTCTGCAGCTTCGACCATTACTGCTGCTCTTCTCTCTTTAAGATCTTCTTTCATCGCCTGTCTGCATTGCTTCGCAAGCTCGGACGTTAGTTCGCGGTTGCCTGCAGCTCGTGCCATTCCACACTAGCGCATTAGGTCGAGAGTTTCTGGAGACAGACGTCTCTTGGTGACTTTCGAACTCTCAGCTTTCATAGCGTAGCGTGAAGATATTCAGTGAGCCGATCGTATTCCTCGTCGAAGTTGTCGACAACGGCATCTTCCCAACAGCCGACTAATGAGTTGAATAAGTCCCAGTTTATGGTGGTTCTGGGACATCAGCTTTGAATTAAGCGGCTTTTTCTCCTTTTCGCGAGAAATAGAACCTTGCACAAAGGAGACGGTGGTCTCATCCCGTGTAAAATTTTGAGACAACAGCCACATCGGTTAGGCAAAACTTTCTATTTAGTATGATGTGGTCTATTTTGTTATGGTACTCTCCATTGGGAGATTCCCACGTCCATCGTTGACGGTGAGGCTTCTGGAATTGCGAGTTACCATGGATGGTTTTTGTCGCCATGATAAACTCAGAGAGCCGCTCACACTGTTCGTTCCATTCTAATCCGTGGGTCCCAATGTGACGTTCCTCAGACGATCTTCTTGGTCCAATCTTACCATTGAAATCTCCAATGATGGCCTTGAAGAATGTATGGTCTTCTCTGTAGAACCTCTCCAAGTCCATATAGAACGCTTCGACTTTTTCTTCGTCATAGTTTGATGTTGGCGCGTAAACGACGAAGATTGTCAATGCCGGTATTGATCCACATCGTTTTAATCGTAAACGTCCGGTTCGGGTTGTAAGCTGTTCCAATGAATCAATGTTCGTGGACAAACTCGTGTTGACGAGCACGCCAACACCGCCTACTCCTTTGCTGTCGCATGTTCCGAGGAACAGTTCTTCTCCAGTATCATACACAGCGTTGAATGGGTGGCGTCGTCTCGTCTCGATCATGCCGATGACGTCGTACCTTATCATTCTTGCTTGCATGAGCAAGTCCTCTATCGAGGACTCGGATGCAAGTGTACGTGCGTTGTAGGTACAGATCGTCAACATAGTTCTTGATCCAGGCAGCTTCCATTGGCCTTGAGATTTTAGCAGCCTCTCCGTACTCGTCCTACCCGATGCTGCGTGATTGGGGGCTCTTTGGGGGTCAGGGAAATGAGGCCCGTTTTTTTTTTACTGTGTTTAGCATAATTGATGCCCACGTATAGCTTGCTGGGCTCTGAACGTGGGGAGTGGTTATACTCACGGGTAGCTTGCCAGGCCCTCCCAGAGTGGACATGGAGCTTATTTGTTGGAGGCGACTCCTAACCGCCTCCCATATACTTCCTTGTCACTTGATTGCAGGCTTTTGGCCGAGTTGACTCGTAGAATACAATCCGCATAAAGCGAGAACGCACCAACACACGCATGCATGAATACGCGTAGCAAATACGGAAAGTATGTGCCAAGTGGGCGCAGCAGAAACAGGGAGTCCATCCTCTGAATCCACCTGCGTCTCAGAGAAGCAAAAGTCGCTTTTGGTTCGCGATTAACTCCCTATCCGCCACCTGGGGACGCGCCACGTAGCCTCGCGACTAACCGGCTCTAGACGCCTCATACGAGGGAGGTCCGTGGTGCGTTTGGTTGGCGAGCAGTTTTTACTAAGACACGGAGATTTTCACCACTGAAAAGATAGAGGGTCATTAGCTTAAAGGATAAAGCAATAGGCATTGATCAACTTTGAAGGATGCACCACGTATTTATATTAATTTCATTCTTAGCATCGTAGAGGTGACTGAATGCACTTTTAGCACACACAAAGACTCAAGATGGATTTCTAATTTTATGAGACAGTTCGATGCAACCCTAGTAACAATTTACCGATCTCGACGACCACATGTGTGTCGCAAGGCAACTCTAACAACTGCGTTTCATGCCTCTCATTTAAAAATACAGGGCTAAAGACTTCAGAAACAGAGAAGCTATGAGCAACTAGAAAAGATTACCTAGTTGTCGTTTACGGAAAACAACATTAAACAAACTCGCCGATGTTCTCGAACAAAAGCGCTGCGAGAGTGTTTCCAGTATTTAGCTCTTAGTGGATGATAAATCACAAATTTGATGCACGTTTCAACCAACCCTCTCTGCTGTAAGTTGCGTGACATTCGCTCTCATTTGATATTCCTACTACCCTATGAAGTCGAAATCGAAAGAGTTTAACCTCTCCATTACAACGACCGTTTTGCACATGTATTTTTGAGAAAAAAAAACGTTGAAGAATCGTACTTCTCTCAGTAAAAACTTGGGACGATTTTCGTCCTTACAATGTTCTTGTTTTTATTAAAGGTGTAATTCTGCATGTGAAGTTTTATTACGAACAAAAGTAGACAGTCTTTTTATTTTGCCGAATGCTGTGAAAATAACTGCAATTCATCACGGGTGGTATTCCCACCATAAAATGATAACCAGTTCCTCTTTTCTGTTTTTTCTTCAATTTCCATATTGTGTTTGATATCATTGGTCGTTTTAAATTTTCTCTTCGCTTTCCTTTAACCCTTGTCTATCTGCTCACCCAGCCTTAGTAGAAAATTATTTCACAGATTTGCCGCATTGCTTTTCCATTTGAGAATTCTTTTTTGCTTCTGAACAAGCCCTCTACTGCCGCGCTTTCCTCTTACGCCCTACTCTTTTGTCCTCATTTTGTTAAAAGCAAGAACAACGCGACGAGTAATTCGATCGATTCAGGTTAGGAAACCGTGAATAGTACACGAACCTCACAATAAAATGCGTTAAAATGTCATATTTTTTCATTGTCTTCGTAGAGGAGAAATTTACCTTTGTTCATGCTTTATGTTAACATTTTGCGGTCTCTACGAAGAGGTTTGTAGATGACAACGGGTGTGAATGCTTCTAACGATCGAAAATTTGATAATGAAGAAACTGAAACCTCTGAAAACACCCGAAAAATTGTTATGCAAAACGGCATTGAAGCAAAAATTCCTGAAAATGCGACTGCTCAGGTACGTTCTGTGTGGAAAATTTTTACTCACTCGATCGAACAAAACTGACGTGTTGTCATTGGTTAGAGGTTGTACCAGATGAAATCCTCAATTTCCTGCTTTTTACTGAGTGCTTTTGCCGCACTACACACTTACAACTGCTGTACGGATGATGGAATTGTGTCTTTCCGTCCACACATATTATTCCTTATCGTTTAAGTATCAGATCTATCACCTCGAATTGAAAATAGAAAAGATTACTTGCACAACCAGTAGCGTAAGTCTCGACGAGTTACCCGTAAAAAGATGTCCTGGATTTATCATTTAACCAAATGCTATTTATTGCTAACTGCATTGCTGTGTAAGTCTTGTTCGCTTCGTGTTTGTGTTTATCTGCGCTCTATTTAGTTTCCTGGGATAAAAATGAACGAATAGTACTTGAATAAACTCAGTAGAAATCCAGAATTGAACGCATGGATAAAGGTTTCTAAAAAAAAAATTCCTAATGAAGATTAAACTATTGAAAAGGATCTGTTCTTTAACCTCGACATTGGGTGGCATTCGACAAAAAAAGAACTGTGTTAGACAACTAACCATTTTCTGCATAAATAATTATGACACAAAATACGCTTCTTGATGCGGAATTTTGAAAAAGAAGTTTATAACGATGGTTTTTTTTGTGCTCGGGATTCGAATCGATCTACCAAAATCTTTTGAACAACGTCCATGTAGTGCAATAGTTGGAGGTTTATTGCAATACACAGACCTCTGCTCGGTCCTTCGTCTCCAGCAAACCAAGTTGTGCATAGCCCGGTAGGACAACAGCACTATTTCGATGCATCGGTACCACCCACGAATCAGTATGCGTGAGATAATGCATTCAAACACCTTGATGATGCTACGAGTGTATTTGAATGTATGGTGGCATCATGAGGGATTGGTTATTCCTAAGCGATGTCGTCAATCTTTTATCCTTTTTGATTACAACCTAAGAATCACAGTAGGAAATATCGGCGAGGTGCCGAAAAATCAGTCAGGAACAGTACTGCCTGTTACCGGTAATGATCGAATAAAAAGGAATAATTTTTCTTCACGATAAGGACCGGGCACCCAAAGTTCGATAGTCAAACTATTTCTGGAAAATGTTGCTCAGTATATAGTGATTTTGACGGTGTTCAGTTACCAGGATCAACATTCTATTCACCTCGCCATTGGAATATGAATGCGTTGCTTTCTTGCTCAGCAGTCGTGAGATTGTTATCCAGCACGCATTTACTTCCATAGAAAAACACATAATACAGTACAACAGTAGCTGACGTTTCGCCAGTATCGCCTTCTTCAGAGCCTGTAAGGATATATTGATATACAATTTATTAGGCCAAACGCTTCAGTGACACTCACAAAAAGACGAAAAACTCTATGCCCATTACATGATCAACAGGGTCTCGAAAAGCTCACCGATTTTTAGGTGACTTCCAATGAGGAAGGTTAGAACAGCTGATAATAGGCGCATATGGTTGATCACTGCGCCACTCCACATCAGACATTGATCCGAAGATACGGGGCCAGGTCGCGTGTGACCTGTAGGCATTCCTCCTTGCTATTCCTTGTGGGGTTTTTGGCATTTATCCAAAAAGCCTCAAGAAGTTTGCGCGTTGGTGTCTTAGTCTCCTGTGCGAGGATATTGACTTTAACTTCAAAATCGTTTCCGCTATGCTTTTGTATCCTATGCGTGTCTAGTGGAGTACTTTGTCTTGCTTTTCGTTTCCCATCTAGGTGTTCTTTTATACCACATGACAAAGTAGTACCGGAAACCAAGTAACAAAAACATCCTGGTTGATTTCCTCCGTTTCTGCCGAAAGTCTTCTGCTAAGAACAAAACATTAGTGCTTTGCAATGGCGCATTTCCAAGTTAAAAGTCGATTTTAAATTCAAATGTCCGAATGAGTGATGGATTAACAATGTGAAGAATAACAGAATGGACTAATCCGCTGTGGGAGTTACCTTTTTGATCGGATTAAAGATGGTGAATAAATTACACTGGAACTCACTGATAGTTTATCACCAACAGTATGGAATTTAGGTATTTTGTGATGACGACGAAGTGAATCACAATCCAGCGGAGAAGTCAACCTGTGACAAGTTTATAAATTACTTGCTATGCAGGTGAGAAAAAACGAAATAATGGAAAGAATACAAATTTATGGGAGGATATGTTAAATTTCTTGTGCTATTTTTTCTGCAGAAGCGATCTTGCAAAGCAAACCTTGAAGGAGAAACCAGTACCACTTCATGAACTAGTAAGAATACATTTCTAACTTACATTTGGGATTTCTCGTGCTGCCAAGGCCATTCCATTTATCCTGTTTTACAGTTTCGATATTCAACTAAATTTGATATGTTCTTGTTGACTGTTGGTAGCATAGGGGCCATAATCAGTGGCTGTTGTCAGGTATCGCCAAGTTTTTTTTTTACCGCTTCTAGGAAAACATCAGATTTCCTTTCCCATGGCTTTCTTTTCTTGGTGAAAATTTTAACTAAATTTTCAATATCAAAATATTTTCAATACCAACTTTTGTTTAACCTCAGAGCGAATAATGAATTCACCGTCATGTTAACAAGCCGTCAGAAGGTTATTACATTAATGTTAACTCTGGCTAAGGTATCGTGGCTCCTTTTCTTCTTTGGAACTACAATGATTCGAACCAGTGCCTATAGTAGTTCATTCTTGCGACGTAGCCTTCATTGCCGCTCCAGATCGAGTCCAGTAGAGCACGGCATAATCTCACCCGAAAGTACCCAGCGATATCATGCACAAGAATGAATTACCGGTCGAATCATTGCGGCTCTGAGGAAAACGAAGACACGAAGACGTTACTCACGAGGAATTTTTGTAACAAACTAGTGTTAGCATACCAATGGAACAGAATATTTTTTTCAAACATATCTCATGATTTAGCCTATACTCGCATTTATTTCTGGAAAAGTATTTGGCCTTCTCACTGCTGGAAATACAACACATAGTGCAGACATGGAACAGCAGTTATTTAACTATGTCTATATGTATCTTGGGATTGGCATAGCCTTTTTATTAGTTCATTTTATACAGGTATGTCGAAATACTTTAATATCCGACAAATATAATAGAAATATGGAGTCTTTGGTTTAGTCATTCAAATTTTCGCGGCATGAATAAGTGAAATCCAATAATTAATCGGAATTTCATGAAAAGAGAAGAGAGAGCGGTGAGCGCTAAGGTAGAGGGATATTCAACACAAGCAGCGCCATAATTCGATCCACCCACGTCGTCCTCGCTCTGAGCACGGGAGATTAATGCCAGAGTTGCATAGGATCGGCTTGCTCCTTTTAGTCCTCTAGACTCGGTGAGAATAAAAAAAGTTGATGACCGCTTGTGATGATGATTTGGGAAGGCTCTGAACAGTTGTCCCAGCATGCCATGGAGAACCTATTTGATCACCATACACCGAACTGAAACACAAATTAGAAGACCTTCGTAGTTGACGGAAGTGAAGGAAAGAATCGAATGAATGAAGTA
Organism: Angiostrongylus cantonensis; assembly: GCA_009735665.1. Classification (NCBI taxonomy): domain Eukaryota; kingdom Metazoa; phylum Nematoda; class Chromadorea; order Rhabditida; family Metastrongylidae; genus Angiostrongylus; species Angiostrongylus cantonensis. The sequence continues at coordinate 391,062 of MQTX01000100.1, forward strand.
CTAGGATAAACACATTATGTAGTGTCGAGCTACGTAATAAATGAATGAAAAAGAATAGTTGTTACAAATGTTATAGCATATTATCGAGTAGAAAAATATTTCTTTGATCACAAACTGCTACTAATGGATGAATTCGATGAAATCTTGTGTTATTATAAACAACAAGTGATCTTCTTTTTACAGTTTCTGTGCTTCTATAGTGTATGTGCTCGACTAATTTCGAAAATTCGTCTCTACTACGTGAAAGCAGTACTTCGTCAAAACGCTGGATGGTTGGATAAGCACCACAGTGGTGTCCTCACCACTCAACTCAACGAGTTCGGTTATCATTAGATCAACAACATGTTTTATTTGATGCTCTATCTTTCACTGATAATCTAACACAATGTTGGTATCAAAAATATTCATTTAACCGTTCCCAGGATCGACTTTCTATTAACCTCGGCAGTGAAATGTGAATGCGTAGTTTTCTTGTTCAGCAATCGCGAAGTTGTTATACAGCATACATTTACTTCCATAGAAGAAAACACACAATGCAATACAATAGTAGCTTACGTTTCGGCAGTATCGCCTTCTTCAGAGCCCAGAGGGGTATATTAAATGACTCATACAAAAAGACGAAAATCTCTATGGCAGTTATATGATCAACAGAGAAATTGAGAAATCACCGCTTTCAACGTTACCTCCACTGAGGAAGATTTGAACGGCCGATTACAGTCGCACATGGTTTGTGACCGCTGGTTTTGCCTAACCGACGTCGCCGTTACGCCAAAGTTCTATACGGGATCAGACCATCCCATCCTTCGTGCAAGACTCCATTTCTCGCAGAAAGGAGAAAAGCCGCTACATTCAAAAAAGAAAGTGCCAAAATTTCTATAAATTTGGACTTATTTAACTCATTAGTCGGTTGTTGGAAAGATGCCGTTGTCTCAATATCATCGACGAAGAATACGATCGGCTTATTCAACATCTTCACGTTAGTGCTGTGAAACCTAAGAGTTCGAAAGTCACCAACAGACGCCTGTCTCCAGAAACACATGAGCTGATACGCCAGCATGGAAATGCACGCACTGCAGGCAACCGCGAACTAACGTCGGAAATTGCAAAACTGCCCAGACGGGTGATAAAGGGAGATCTTAAAGAGAGAAGAGTAGCAGTCATGGTCGAAGCTGCAGAGGATGGGAAAAGCATTTGCGAAGCCCACCGAAATTTCGCCAATTACACGACCAAGATGATTGCACTCCGATGCCGGGACGGAACAGTTACTTCGTCCAGAAAGTCAATGGAAAAAATCATTTACGGATACTACTCAGATCTCTCGTCCACCTTCCGTTATACGAAATAAAAGAGGATGGATATGTTGTACCACCGGTTCTCTCTTCCGAAATCCGACATGCCATTTCGTCGGTGAAAAATCGAACAGCACCAGATGCGGAGAGGATAAGACTGCAACACCTGAAGACCTGAAGAAACATCCACAAGACCTCGTAAACCCACTGGCTCGGCATTTCACATGTTATCTGTCTGAATGCAAGATCCCTACTCAGTGGAAGACTAGCAAGTCCGTGTTATTGTTCAAGAAGAGTGACCTCCACTATATCGGCTACAATCGCCCAATCTGTCAATCTTGTCTGTCGTCTCCAATCTCTTCACTTTAGTCATCCTATACAGGATTGACAGAACACTGGATGAAGGGCAGCCATGTGAGCAAGCAGGGGTTCGAAAAGGATTTAGCACTATGGACCACATCCACACGATAACAAGGCTCATTGAAGTACCGCGAGAGTACAGAAGACCGCTCTGTCTCACTTTCATAGGCTTACAGAAGGTTTTTGATTCAATTGAGATAGAAGCAGTTATGGAAGCCCTTGGTAGTCAAGGAGTCCCTAACCAGTACATAAACATTCTTCGTGAGCTGTACAAAAATTTCACAACCATGATTTCACCATTCTACAGCGATATTAACGTTGACGTTAAAAGAGGAGTTAAGCCCATTCACGCTCAACGGAACGAATATCTCCGAATGCTCATGCTTATCTAAATCGGGAAATCAATATGATGATCGACTTATCTCCAGAGTTGAGCAGAAGGAAACGTGCGGCTTGGGGAGCTTTCATGAGCATCGAAGAAGAGTAAACCAATACTAGGATGCACTACAGTCCTGGCATCAGACTAGTCGCATGGTGGTAAGTCTCCCTTTGATCCACTAGGGCTGCCACTGCCTGTAGTGATGAAGACCTGGAGCAGACTTTGGCCAGGCTGACCTCGGGAATCCCAACAAACTACAACGGCTTAACCAGCAAATCTCCGAAAAATGGAGATTATACTGGGGTCCACACAACCAGTGAGGACGAGCCGTTCAAGTATCAATTATTAACTATTGAAGTGTTTGGCCTAATAAATTGTATATCAGTATACCCTTCCAGGCTATGAAGAAGACGATGCTGCCGAAACGTCAGCTGCTGTTCTATTGTATTGTGTGTTTTCTTGCGGAGGTAAATATATGCTGTGCAATAAACTCGAGATTGCTCACAAGAAAATGACGCATTTATCTCATTTAACTCTTCGTCGTTAAGAAATGTCTGATATAAAAAGCACATATAAACACCTGCAAGCCTGTATATACATATACGTACAGGTTATATTTATATGCGTTATACATATGTTGAGGGCGCGTGTGGTGCAGTGGTTGGAGGCGCCACTGCGGCACACACGTGGAATCGATTCCTGCGCCCATGGCCCACCAAGCCTTCCATCCCTCCAGGGTAGGCAAATTGGTACCAGACTTGTCTGGGAGGATAGCAACACTGGCTCGATACGTCGGCCGGCCACCGCGAGTCATTGTAAATGCTAGATATACATTCAATCACCTCCAACGATACTTAATGAAGTCGAATGCTTGGCGCATCCCTCAGGAGTTAACGCCGAGAGCTTTATCCTTTTTATCCTTTATATATATGTTATATATACGTTACATACATATGTATATATACATATTCCGAATCTGTTTGGAATCCGTCTTCATCATTTTTTTCAACCTTTCCATGGTGCTCTTGTGGATAATTTTCTCTTCACTTCAAACTTCATGCCTCACCCAACTTAATTATAGTGGCACAGAGTTTAGACTAAATGTCTATACCACTCATACCGCTTCAGTCGCTGCACGACCAAAATTATTTCACTGTGATTGTGTGGTTATGCATTTGAAGACTGTGTTTTCTACCCTTTTCATAGGGATCGTCTGTGCATATTTCTGTGTACAGAACTTCGCCAGCTAAGCAGTACCTCGTGTGTAGCTCTCGTCACACAGTCTCACCTGGACACTACATCTCTCCACTCTGGTTTCTTTTCTTACTACCAATTTCGAGCTTCTCTTGTCAGATTTGACAACCAATAATTCGAGTGGAAAAAGCTGCCTAGGCTATCTTTCCTACAAAATCAAAACACTTCAACAGTGTAACATGACGATAACGTTTTCCACTTCACTGTACCTTCCACTTAAAGCGATACTAAAATAGAACTGTTGACCGTTTTAAAATAATTGTATTCGTCAAGTGACCTGTTTTCATGAACTTGAAAGGGAGAGATATACAAGCGATGGTGGCCTTAAAGCGGCTCACTAAACACCCTTTTTTCTTTTCGCTTTGAGATACACCTTCAAAATGAATGAAGACCTCTATCGATATTCTACTGCCTTGAAAATCAGTAGATTGTCACGTGTCACCCGCATCATCTTTTCGGCTTCTTGATCTTCGGATGACTCGAGTGGGCACCAGTAATTTTTCTATTTGTGTGTCTTGAGTGCAGCACTATCCAAATGAGGTTCTACTTGCCCTAGGGAGTCGTTCAACATCATATCACCTAGGATTTTCGTGAAGTGCTCCTACTATGGGGTAGGTGGTGTTTCTACTGTGAATTTGACCCAATGAGGAATCCAGCTGCTATTGGCTTTTCTTCATCAATTGTTGTTCACATACATCATTTATCTGCTCTAATAGATTTTCAACATTTTTATCTGCAAACGGCATTTCTGACTTCTAAGCGTTGACCTATATTAGACCATTGTATTCACTCTTTTAGTTCCGTGATACAGGGTACTCTTAGCATTGTCCTTTTCACTGCGCATTGCTTAACGCTAGGTGAACTTCCACCCAACTTACCTAGCGATCATCTTTCCGAAAAGTAGGTTAAGGCAGAATAGATCGTTGAATCGAAGAAGTAGGTAAGGAATGGGATGTTGTTTGTTATTTTTTCACTTCAATCTCAGTGCACTCAAAAGCTCTCCAAACCGCTCGCTTCCTTGCAAAGCTCTGTGGTATACCTTTCCATCATGTTGACTTCCCGATACAGATATGCAAAGCTGAAGTATTTAGATAAGTTCTTTCGTTGTGCTTGAATAAGGCATAAAAGATGATTCCGTTTCTCATTGACATCGTCTTTGTTTTATCTAGTCAGATAACAACCTTTCCTCAAGTGTTTCCGAAGCAGGCCGATATTCGTTTGACCAGGATAATCTATGGTGTTGTAGAAACGATATTATCAACAAAGCGAATATTGTTTGACTGGTGACCATCGACTTCTGCTCCCATGTTCTTCGATTCCAGATTTCGGAATTTTTTCGGAGATAGCTGTAAATAATTTGGGCAAAAACATATGGTCTCGATTGCACAGTTTTTATACAGTTCAAGAAGTATTTAGCTCTTTATAATGAGCAGCGACGTTCTGGCACTCCACTTTTTCAAGTCGACGAAAGCGAGGCAGAGCGGTCTATTGTACTCTCGCAATGCTTCGTTGAGTCATGTTGGATGGTGTGGATGTGGTCTGTCGTACTGAATCATTTTCTAGACCCTCCTTATCTATATACCTGTCCGTTGTCCAGTGTTCTGTCAATCCCGTTCAGTGATTACTGGAGTGAAAGCTTGCAGACGACAGACTGAAGATGGTGCGATAAGCTCCAATATCGTGGATATCACCCTTCTTGAAGAATAACACCATCTCACTGGTCTTACACTAAGCAGAAACTATGCAATTTGAAAGGTAACGTGTGAAGAGTTGAGGCAGTGTGTTTATGAGGATTGACTAAAAGTTCTTCAGCTATTCAGGTCTCATCGTTTCCAGACCTGGTTTTCGTCGATTCTTCACCGACGAAGTAGTATGCCGGATTTCGGACGAATGAACCGGTAAAGCGATATACGCTTCTTCTCTCATTTTGGATGAGAGCACAAGGAAGTGGCTATTGAAAAATTCGAGCAGTAATCGTGAATAGTTTTCTCCATTGCCTTTCTCAAAACTGCAAATGTTCCATCTGGGACTCGGAGTGCAATCTATTTGGTTTTGTAATTGGCAAAATTTCGGAGCCTTTGTGAATGCTTTTCCCAAGCTTTGCATCTTCGACCATAGCTGCCGCTCCCTCTCATTCAGATCATATTTCATCGCCTTTCTGCATTGTTTTGCAAGTTGAGTGTGTCTGGAGAGAGGCGTCCTTTGGGGACTTTAGAAATCCCAGTTTCCATAGCAGTAATGTGAAGATGTTGAACAAGTCTGTCGTATTCCTAGGCGATGTTGTACTAACGGCACCTTTCCAAAAGCCTACTAGTAATCCAAATAAATCCCAGTCAGTGGCGATTCTGGGGCTTCGTTTTTGAACGAATCGGCTTTTTCCAAGACTGCAGATAGCAGGCGTTTGAGGTAAGGATCGAACACACTGTTACGTTTTCGTGGGCTAACGCGTTCACCACCACGCCATGCGGTCCCTTCGTTTCGCCTTTCTCTCGGCCATGTTTTACAGGTGCTATGCACACCAAACACAGTTGACAGAAAGGAGAAAACGAAGGACTCACATAGTGTGGTAGTGAACGTGTCAGCCCTCAGAAAGGGTATTAGCGTGCTCGCTTGCCACTGCAGACACCTGCGGGCCGAAGTTTTGCAAACATCTCAGCATCATTAAAGTTAACTATGCTCGTTCCTTTCCAATCCGTAGTCTCAATGTGATGCTCTTATGGGTTCAATCTTAGTTTTAAATCGCTAGTGACAACAATAAAGAATGTGTGGTTTTCTCTGGATGACTTCATCAAGTCGAGGTAAATCAATTCAATTTTGTCTTTGCTCCGACTTAATTTGTATGCGTAAGCTGCGAACAATGTGAAAACCAGCGTTGATTGGTATATCTTCAACCGCAGGTGGCCTATAGTTGCTAGTTGTTCCAATGAATCTGTGCTCATGGCCAAACTCGCGTTAACGAGAAAGCCGACTATGTTCTCAGGAAAATTCTGCGGTATCATAGAATGCATGGGCTGTGTCTTCTCATCTCAGCTAATTCGATGCCGTCGAATCTTATTCTTCGCGGCTACATCATTGAGCCCTCTAGGAAGGAAATTCGAACTTAAGTGAGTGAACGAGCATTACTAGTGCAATTCATCACCCTAGCTTTACCATGCTTAGCAGTCCAGAATGGCTTTGAGATTTCGCCAGACTCTCCATACTCGTTCCAACGCTGCCTTATCGGGGCGCTTTCGGGACCGGGAAATGGGGTCCCATCTATTTTATCCTGCTTAGCTCTTTAATGTGAGTTGTGGCGAGGTGTGGAGGAGGCATTTTCATTCTTAAAATGTCAAAATTAGATCTGTTATTTGCTAAAGTTATGCAGAAATGACGTAGAACTAACGAAAGCCGGCAAGAATTTTACTTGTTAACGTGACTTCATTACAGTAACATAGAGCGCATTCGTGAAGGAGTTGGAGACAAATTAGGGCTCCTTATTCGTGGATTTACTATGTTCGTTGCCGCGCTCATACTCTCATTCTCCACGGAATGGAAATTAGCGCTTTTCATGTCACCAGTGGCCCCACTTTCGTGCCTCTGTATGAGCATTATGTCAAGGGTAGGCTATAATACTCTAAATTGTTATTTCTGCAAATTTTATTGATGAAACAAGTCATGGTCTTATTAGAGGGCTGTTTCTTAAAACTTACAACTACGTTTCGCACTTCTTCTCGATTTTAAGAAAATCTCTGAGTCGACTTCTAAAGAGCTGAAAGACATTGGAAGAGCTGGAGCAATCGCTGAAGAATCAGTACTAGGTGTCCGCACAGTACAGGCACTTAATGGACAAGAAGAAATGGTGGCAAGGTGTGACATAGGCATTTTCATAGCTCACGGTGAAACAACCGAGTATGTTACAGATACTCCCAGCAGCTAGAAAAAGGCACTGGTCACGCATCAAGCAAAAGCTTCTGGAGTGGTTTATGGGGTGGAATTTTCTATATTGTCCTCTTCGTTTTCATTGGATCCGGTTTTCTGTAAGAATTTGGTTGATTCTCTTCTATTTCGTAATCGTGTGACATTTTGAAAATAAGGAATTGGAAACAAATCTTTGGTAATGGAAATTTTTAAGCACACAAACATTCAGAATGAATCTGAAAAGCGTAGGCAAAATTTTAAAAATTCGTAGCAGGACCATTACAGTTTGTGCATGAGTCCCGTGTATTAAAGTTCTATGAGAATTACAGTTTTATGCTTTAAAAAATGTGCTAGCTATGTTTACGTAGGCTGTTTTTTTTTGTAAAAGCTATCTCTGTTCTTTTTTGACATAGTCGTGGCTAAGCGTGATTAGACAAACACAAAGATCCTGAGATATGAGCAAAACCCGGAATCTCATTGGAACTTCGGACCCGCGATTACCCTTTCCGGGGAGTCACGTACTCTTCACAATACCAATCGAGGCCCCTGCTTTGCCGTTTTCACAGCCATTTTTCTCTAGTCTAAGTGATTCCAACTAGTTTTCCCAGATAATTCTTTTTGATGGGTACTCATATTATACCTATGGTATGAAAAAAACAATTCGGAGAGAGAGAGAGACAAGGAAGGTTCTCGGTTACTGTGCTGGATAGCACGTGGTCCCTCTGAAAGGGTCTGAGGTCTAAATGAGGCTCCGAGTTTTGCCCATATCTCAGCATCCTCGTCGCCGTTCTGCACATAACATAGTACCGTGGAAAAAGATAGAAAATAAATAAAATTTAAGTTATTATAATTAGATTTTTAACCTTTTTCTTCTTCGTAGGTTCGCATAACTGGGTTCTCACATCAATAAGTGAGTGAGGGTATACAAGCTTTCTTGTTTAACGTATGATATTGAAGAGCAAAAAGAATTGTCAGCATTGAGCATACTGCATTGTGAACATTTTCTGGTTACTACTACTTCTCCCACTTAGCACAGATGTATAATTGAGAGCTTCAATGATTTCGAAAGACATAGTATTCATTGAAAAATCCATTTTACGGGTATGTGTTGAAAATATGTTTCTCTCCGAAAACAAATGAATCCATTTGCGAAATTTTTCAGTAAAAATCATTCCATTTAACTACTTCTACTAATATCGGATTGATTTCTTTAGGACAATACAGTTACACCTGCCTTTTACTGCGCACACTTTGTATAGAATCCTGGTATCTTCGTGTCAGCCTTCAACTAACACAATTTCTTGTTTTGTTCATAGTTCAAAGAGTGAAGTTTCGCGAAGTCAAACGCACTCGTTTAGGTTTGGAGGCCATCTTCTCCAAGTAGGAGCCATTCAAACAACAGGCGACGTGGTTACAGTAGTTATTTCCATGATGTTAGGAGCATACTTCCTAGGCTTAATTTCGCCTCATCTCATGGTTTTACTGAACGCGCGGGTTTCGGCAGCGGTCATCTATGACACGATTGACAGAGTAAGTACAGATAGTGTCATAAATCTCATATTGCATTATATTAAAATTACGGATTTCGAACATCATTGCCCACAGCGAGGTTCTAATTCCGGGTTAAATAAGTTTTTAATGCAATTGATTAATAACAGCATCTTAATTTTTGTGCCCGAATCTGCTACAAAGCATTTATAGACTGGTTAAGTTAATAGAAGGTATAAAGTGTACCAGCTTTGTGATTATGCCTCGTTGCTATGCTATATGAAAAAATTACAACTTATTTTCAAGATTTTATCGAAAAAATCTTTCCCCATTGCAGGAACCCCACATTGATGTCTATTCAACAAAAGGAAAAATTCCAATGGATATCCAAGGTGATATTGAATTCGACAGCGTTCATTTTTGTTATCCAACAAGGAAGGATATCAAAGTACGTTCAACTTTTCTCGAACAAGTCCTTATGGGCTGGAAGCACCATATTTTAGTGAAAGAGGAGTTGCTGAGCTAAACCTAAATAAATGCGACATTGAAAAAACGTTATCATTACTTAGGTACTTAACGGTATCAGCTTAAAAATACATGCTGGTGAAACAGTGGCTTTTGTTGGGCACAGTGGATGTGGGAAATCAACTGCTGTTGGCCTCATTACGAGGCTCTATGAAGCAGAATCTGGAACAGTGAGTGATGTACTCTTCAATATATTGAAGAAAGCCGCTGAAATTATTTGTGGGTTATCACTGAGGCTTATCAGGTTTAGTTTTTAGTTGATTCTTGTGTTTTTGAGCAATTTAATCATATTCGTTAAAGAATAGATGGAATTTTTGTCCACGCTGTTTTATTGGATTGCAGGTGACAAAAAAGAATGGTGTTAGCCTATTAGAATTTATAACGCAACTATTATGTGCGAATTGCCTAGACTGGTTTTCGGGAATATGAAATGAACGTTATATTAGGAAACTCGTGTCAGGTAATCAAGAACCCTGTAACTCACAGCTGCCTCTGGTCCATAAACATCGAATAATGCTCAGTTTTTGTACAAATGGATTACGAATTTGCGTGACCATTATTTCTACGCCATTCGGTAATATCTACCTGAAAGAAATTTAGGTAAAAATTGGTGGTTACGACGTTCGAGATGTAAATTTGGAGTGGCTTCGTAACGCTGTTGGCATCGTTCAGCAAGAGCCAACACTTTTCAGTGGTACTATTGAGGTAAGAAGATACTGCAGTTAATGTTTAAATTCACATAGCAATAATTATTTTGATATCAGGAAAATGTGAAAGTCGGCAATCCAGCGATTACAACATCGGAAATCATAGAAGTGTGTAAAGTAGCTAATGCTCACGAATTCATCACAAAACTTCCAAAGGTGACAAGTATTAAGTGTAAAAATTGTCTAAAATCCTGTAAAAAAAGAATAGTTTTTAGGGTTACTCGACGGTTATTGGCGAAGGAGCGGTGCAGCTATCTGGTGGTCAGAAGCAACGGATTGCGATCGCTCGCATGTTAGCTCGAAACCCACAAATTCTTCTTCTTGATGAGGCCACATCTGCACTCGACGCAAATAGTGAGAGTATTGTCCAGGTGAGATTTACGAATTTACATTATTTATCTGACATAATTCATATCTATCACGTTTTGATCGATTGATTAGAGTAGATGCCGCCAGTTTCCATTCATTTTTGTCCCATACGGTAAAACTCCTCTTCTTATGTTCACCTTCCAAGAGGGTTGACCACAGTTTTCATTCAGCCTCTTTCTACACAAACGTAACCACTAGCCCAGCGCTCGCTATGCTGTGAGATTCCTATTTATTTTACTCCAACGATATCCATAAATGGATAGTGTGGAAAAATTCGTCAAGTTGAGTATGAATGGCATCAAAAACAAATCCGTTTCCTTTAAATGTCGTTTTTACGGGATTCGGATGGATATTTCTGCGACGCCGCCGAAAGCTGCGACCACTCGTCTCGTATCTGAATCACAACGCTGTAAACAAGAAGGTATTATGATCAAAGAGAAGACGAAGACTTGTTAACCACCAACTTCCACCTATGCTTTCCGAATGCGGTATTTTGCGCAATTTGCCGAAATTATATCGCTTTCTCAAACTCCACACGTTTCACGTTCATAATACAAAACGTAGTTGTAGAACGGCAAAATTTTGGTTGTAAAGTTAAAATGAGAAGACCAAAGTAGAAATCGAAGTTAACCATCACTGATCTCATAAGATCTAGTCAATGCTTTGACCGGTTGTCGGAATGCGGTCGTATTCGACATGTAATCGATTAGTATACTTTTTCTTGCAAAGCTTTATAAAGACAGCCACAAATTAGTTGTTGCTTCCCATCAACGCAGCTTTAAAGGTAGATGCCTTTGAAAGATGTTATAAATTAGCAGACTGCAATTCTCATCTGAGTGATTGGTCACGATCTCGAAGATGGCAAAAATGGGTTAGAACGACAAGAAACTCCCAAATTTTGACGAATCCTTAGTGTCTGCTTGATGTCCCTCAATGTTTCTTTATTCCTTAATTTTGAACCTGATTCGCATCCCGTTTCCTCATAAGTACTTAGTTTTCACTTTATTGAACTATGCACAATTTTACTGGAAGAGTTTAAAGCAACTAGAATAAATATTCAAAGAGAGCTCTTGATGCCGCATCTGAAGGAAGAACTACAATTGTGATTGCACATCGTCTGTCCACTATACGTAAAGCGAACAAAATCATGGTATTCGAGAAAGGAGAAATTATAGAACAAGGTACGATGATTAGAAACAAGGTATTCATTAAAAGTAGGAGTTGAAATTAATAAAGCCAAATGACTTCAGGAACTCACGAGGAACTCGTCGATCTAAATGGGCGCTATGCTAAGTTGGTAAGAGCGCAGCAGTTTCAACCAGAGGACGATGATGACTTTGAATCTCTGGACACACAAGATGATGAGTAAGCCATTAAGAGACCAAGTTATGAACGCTAATCTTTTCCCGATGTGTTAGCGCCAAGGTTACCTTTTCATATTTAGCGAGAATATGGAGGGAGGAGTATGTCGTAAGAATTCCGAAACTCCGTCAATTGGAGCAGATGTGTTCATCAGAGGAGTAATATCTGGACAATCCATCAGGTACTGAATTAGCTTTGCAAGCAACTCGTTGTTAAATGCAATTTTTGTAGAAGCAGCTTTATGGTGTCGAGTGGTGAACTTATGATGACAGTAGAGAGCACACAGTTTGAGCAGCAAGTAAAAGCTGAAATGGAAGAGGTGAAAAAAATTCGAGTCAATATTGATGATTTCTTATAATAGTGACCAGAGTTTTCGTGGTGTTGAAAAGTCTCTTTATTATGACTAAACTTTTGGCGAGATTTGACGCCGCAGTGGGTCAAATGTACACAACATGGTTACTTTATGTGAGCTGTATCTTCGAAAGCAGTGAAGCAGATAAATCCGTATTTGACCGTTCGTTTCTATCCGGCTTTTATTATTCACGCTAAACGGTGACAGTCTCACTGGACGCCTCAGTTACGTCTATCTAGATGGGGAAATCAACATGGTAAACAACTTATCTCTGCAGTTGACCAGGAGGAGGTGAGTGACTTGAAGACCATCCGAGAGCATCAAGGATCAATGGAAGAGAACAAAAAACAACCGAATTGGTTCCCACCTTCTCGAGTTCACGATTCTTTCTGTCCCAGCGTATGCTTCGGAAATCTGGTGGCCGCGTGAGCAGGATGGAGGACCACTCAGCATCATTATACCCGCAGTCGAAAGGACGATGCCCCAGGAGCATCCCGCACCGCGAAAGTGAAGTTAGAAATCCGAATCGGACACGCGCTGCGTGTGAACGCCAACCGATGTACAAGAACGGTTAGCGATTGGATTCCTCGCGATTCCAAACGCACAATAGCAATACACTGACCCGTTAATCAGAGTTTTTCAAGAAAACTCTAGAAGGAAAATACAATGATCAACGAGTCTATAAAGTGGGCAGAACCGACGGCTCCACTCTTACACGCGACGGGAAAAATGGAAGATTTATTGGAGCTCGTTCAAGTCGCTCGACGATCAACCGGATGACAGATAGTAGATGATCCGGTTATAGACACCATCATTTGGCATAAAAGAGAGCTGAACCAATCGTGCGAGAAGACACTGATGTATTGCTAGCTAGGAAATTTGGTCATTGAGAGGCCGCCGCGATGGGACGCTCCCAGCGTATGGTCACATCCAACGATCATACTTTGGAAGATCCTTTTTTTGGAATAGAAAACCCATATTAGTTGAAAAAATTATGATGAAAGTGGCGGTTGTCGTCGTGGTGAGTGTCGTGAAAGTCGTGGCGGTTATATATCGTCAATCAGATCTTAAAAATTTGAAGTTAAATGGAGAAAGCGTTACAAAGCATTAAATCAATACAGATGAAGTTAACTTCTCTTAAGTTTATGTGATTTGCAACTTAATAGTACCATATTTCACTCATTAATTAAGGATGGACAGATCAAAGCTGGTTTAACGACCATCTTCCGAAGCGCCGAAGGACAATACTGCAAGTTGGCACTAGCAGTAACCTGCGCGATATTTCGAGGATTTGAACTGCCGGCAATGGCTTTCGCTTATTCAATGGTTGTGATTCAATGCAATAAATTTTAAACTGTATTATAACAATAAAAGAACTTTCTGCTTTTAAGGTATTCAAGGCAATAAGATATTACGAGACGGACACATCGCTTATGATGTCAAGCTTGATTATTTGCCTTGTCACCTACATCTGCATTGGTATCGGAACTTTTATCTTCCACTTTATTGCAGTAAGTAAAATAACTACTATCTAGAGACTTAAATACCGTGGTTTAAAGCGCAAACAACTTCAGAATATGTTGTTTGGAAGACTTTCCGAAGAAATTACGCTATCATTCCGTGTAAAGGCGTTTCGAAATATTTTGTATCAAGTGAGTGAGTTTTCATTTCTCGTACACAAGGAATAATATGACAACCATCTGATGTAAAAGTTATCTTTCATGTTATAAATTTTTTTTGTGGAAAATCATTAGCTCATTTCGTAACTGCGGAACCCTATTTTACAATTGAGAGGTACAATTTAGCACAAAGCATTGCAATTTGCACACATGGAACTACTTTTAAAAAAATTCGACATGAAGCTAGAATATGGCATGTCTTTGCAAAATCCATAAGTTAGGTGAAATGGAAGAAATGACTGAACAATACCGCACCTCAAGCATAGAGAGTAAAAGAGTGATGGAGTAATACTGCATCTAAAAACTCCAATGCACTACTATAGATTTTAAGGACGCCGCCTACTTCGACAATCCCGATCATGCACCTGGTCGTCTCATTACCAGACTAGCAACAGACGCTCCTAATGTCAAGGCTGTATGACATCACTACACAATAATATGCAAGTTTCTATTCATAAATAAACAAAACATCTCCAACAGGTTGTGGACAGTCGGATGATGTTCGTAATTTTCAATTCGACGGCATGGGTGGTTTGCATAATCTTGTCGCTGAACTCATCATGGCATATCGGCGTAATGGGAATTGTTTTCAGGTCTTTTTTCTTCCGAATCTTGATATGACAATTTCTCAAATATATTCTAGACAATTGTATACTGCAGATTTTATTTCAGCATTCTATTGGGAGCAATCATGGTGTTATTAGCTCACACTATTCAGATAAAAAGTCTGCAATTGATAAAGGAAAATCAAGCCGGCAAGGTCGTTTAACTTTTGCGTCTTTTAGTCATTTAATCAAGGCTAACTTAAAATCTAACGGAGTTTCAGTTATCCATCGAGATCATCGAGAATGTTCGTACTGTACAACTGCTTACTCGTGAGAAACATTTTTACGAAAAATACATGGAGGCGTTGAAACAACAAGAAAAGAAGGAGCTTGAAAAAGGCTACTATGAGGGTAAATGATTACGTTTCTTTGCTATTCAAGCACTGAGCTATCAAGACACTTTAAATTCAGGTGCAAATTTCGCTCTATCACAAACATTTATTTGTTTCTCGCTAGCATGCGCATTTTCCATTGGTATACCTCTTATTACTCGCTGGCAATTCGATTCTGAACAAATTTACAGGTGAGAAAAATTTATCGAAAAACACTCCTTTGAAGAAAATATGGTTCTTAATACTCAAGACTAGCTTTTCCTTAGTCTCGGTATTAATCACTTCGCTCTGTTCTTGATAATCTTTACCCTCAAAAGCTGACCTTTGCTTTTTTTTCGAAACGTTAGGTTTTGAGGATAAATAAGTAGTGGAGTAACAACCCTGTGTGTGCTTGTAAAAAAAAACAGCGAATTGCTGTTTCTAATTCTCCGTTTATTAACACACTGATAACGAGAAAAGTTTATATACAACGATTCATATGTTTTGATCCACAGTGGCCAACACGAGTCGTATATGACCCATTTATTCTCTGTTGTTTATTTTCTGCATAGAGCTTTTTGTTTTTCCTTGTGCATTACTATTTTCGTGGTCGACCTTTGTTCTCAGGATATGTCATCGTAAAATTCACTTTCAAAGCTATCAAAGTGAAGAGTGTAATGTTTCCTAAACAACTGCTTAAACCACACTCCTTTACAGAGCAGTATTCTCCGTTCTTCTGGCATGCGTAGGAGTGATGAATTGTTCAACGTTTTTCCCAGAATTCACAAAGGCCCGAACAGCTGCCGGAATGATGTTCAACATGATTAATCGCCGTCCAAAAACCGGTGATATTAACCAGGGAATGCAAATAGTGAGGGAATTTTTTCAATAATTTACTAACTACTTAGTGCAGGCAGGCTTACCTTTACAATTTCTGCAGTGATGCAACTTTTTTTGCAACACGTAACGAAGCATAAGTGGAAGATATATGTTACAATTTTCAATGTGAATTTACATTAAAGTGTTTAACTCATTGCATGGAATTCGAAAAGTAAAAAAATTGAAGATTCTATCCGAGGTTTCTAGTAAGAATTTTAACCTGAAATTTAGATACCGCACTTTGATGTCCTTATGCAGAAACTGGTTGAACTCTACTGAGACATGTAGAAATATAAACAATAACACTCGTAGTGTATGACATTAAAGTCGATGTCTTTGTGGGGGCGTCATACTCTCGACACCAACTGTTTTATTTCTTTAGATGAAGCACTGTACAAGACATATCTTCCTGTAGTAGGATTTTGAGATTAACTCTTTGTAAATGGTTTCCTCTGATCATATCGTACAATACAGGGATGGCCACCTCTTGGATACGGCAGGGTAGTAACGAACGTAATCAAGATCACCGTAGTTGTCTTGTAACATTGCTACGCCAGAAACATTTGCACCATCCTTGATTCATACGTGGATCACTTCTATTTCCTGTCTCCTCATTAATTGTTGAGTGATCCGTGCGAATGTTAGGGAATTTTACATTTTTCACTATCTCCAGCAAGGCCTACTAATGGAAGAGTTTGGCAATCTAAAATGCTTCCAAGATTTCTGTAGTAAATCCCACGACCAACTTTCTATTAACCTCGGCATTGATCAAGTAATTCTTCGTACTCTTTTTGAGCTAACGCGAGGTGTTATTTTCATTCTTTATTCACGAACAAGCTGACGTTTCTGCGGATTTCGCCTTTCTCGGAGGCTGGAAAGATAAAATTGACAGCAATCCATTCGGCAAAATACCTCCATAACCAAACAGAGTAAACGCTAAACCAGGATTTCAATCACATTGAACACAGACTAGCTTCTTTGCATACTCACCCCTTTCTATGAGGCTTCCACTGGGTATGTCGCATGGAGACCAACCGCACAGAGTTCACATTGAAGTGTAACGTATCCCTCCTATCAAAATAACAGGCTCATATACTGTCCAACGTCATGCGTGATTATGAGGCATTCTTCCCCGCCGTTCATTTTAGGATTTCTGGAATTAATCCAGAACGCCTCGAGAGTCTTGCGCGGTCGTGTTCTCGATTCTTGTGCGAGGATCGTGACTTGTACTTCAATGTCCTCCCCGTTATGTCTATGTGAGTCCTATACGTGCCTAGTGGGGTATTTGGTTTACGTTTACCGACTGTGTTCTTCATTGATCAAGTAATTCTTCGTACTCTTTTTGAGCTAACGCGAGGTGTTATTTTCATTCTTTATTCACGAACAAGCTGACGTTTCTGCGGATTTCGCCTTTCTCGGAGGCTGGAAAGATAAAATTGACAGCAATCCATTCGGCAAAATACCTCCATAACCAAACAGAGTAAACGCTAAACCAGGATTTCAATCACATTGAACACAGACTAGCTTCTTTGCATACTCACCCCTTTCTATGAGGCTTCCACTGGGTATGTCGCATGGAGACCAACCGCACAGAGTTCACATTGAAGTGTAACGTATCCCTCCTATCAAAATAACAGGCTCATATACTGTCCAACGTCATGCGTGATTATGAGGCATTCTTCCCCGCCGTTCATTTTAGGATTTCTGGAATTAATCCAGAACGCCTCGAGAGTCTTGCGCGGTCGTGTTCTCGATTCTTGTGCGAGGATCGTGACTTGTACTTCAATGTCCTCCCCGTTATGTCTTTGGGTCCTATGCGTGCCTAGTGTTGTATTTGAATTATGTTTGCCTACTAGGTGTTCTTTTATGCGGACGCAGAGTAGTCTGCCCGTTTCGCCAATGTATTCGTCTCCGCACGCCTCACAGGAGATCAGATAAACTGTACCCGAGCTCATGCAATCACCGGCTCTATCATTAGGGCAAATTATGCAATTCTGCGTTGCACACAGACGGTCATATAGGCGGTTACGAATTAGCTGGCGTACTCTGTGGAATTTCATTTATCGTTACCGAATTTTCTAGACTAACCCTTCTTAAACAGCGTTTTATAGCTGCACTTACTTCATTTGAAATGAAGGGCAGGATTAACGAGACCTCTTTAACACTAGAGTTGTTTTTTGGGAACCTCGGATTTTTCCTACACCTATCCCTAGCTACAGTTTTTCAGTCATTAGAAATAGCTATTTGCCGTGCGAAGTTCCGGGACTCCTCTCTCTGCTCTCTTCCTGTGCACACGTTGGTTGCTGTACAAAACATGTATCTTATAAGCGCCCTTTTCGTGTGAGAGGGCGAAAGGAGAGGTAATGAACCAAGATGTTTTTACTACTTAAATTTCGGTACCACTTCGTAAAGTAGCTATGTTCTAAAAGTTAATTTGGACGTTTAGGAATATAAGACAATTTGCTTTCGGTTTCTCTCGGGCGGACTTGATATACTCTGACTGTTCGTTCAACAACTCGAAGCATTTGCCCATTTCCTCTTGTGTTGATCAAAGGACAAAACAGTCATCTACTATACGTCTACAGTAGAGCAACGGTAATAGTCGGTAAACGTAAACCAAATACCCCACTAGGCACGTATAGGACTCACATAGACATAACGGGGAGGACATTGAAGTACAAGTCACGATCCTCGCACAGGAATCGAGAACACAAGCGCGCAGAACTCTCCAGGCGTTCTGGATTAATTCCATACATCCGAAAATGAACCGCAGGGAAGAATGCCTCATAATCACGCATGACGTTGGACAGTATATGAACCTGTTATTTTGATAGGAGGGATACATTACACTTCAATGTGAATTCTGTGAGGTTGGTCTCCACGCGACATACCCAGTGGAAACCTCATAGAAAGGGGTGAGTATGCAAAGAAGCTAGTCTGTGTTCAATGTGATTGAAATCTTGGTTTAGCGTTTTCTTTGTTTGGGTATGGAGGTGTTTGGCCGAATAGATTGATGTCAACTTAACCCTTCCAGATTGTGGAAGGCAAAATCCGCTGAAGCGTCAGCTCGTTCGCGAATAAGGAATATAATAACACCTCGAATTTGCTCAACAAGAATACGGAGAATTTCTGCATTAGTTGGCTTACTCACCCCTTGTAATGATGTTGTGTCATAAGATACTCCAGGTTTGAAGGAAGTAAGCACCTTTTATTTACATCGTTTCTGCGAGACTTCTCCATTCCTTCAGCGAAAGCTTCAGGTATAAGCGCGATGCCTAATTGTTGACGACGACTCCAAGTGACTAGCTATATAGAACACGTTCTTGGCTGAATCATCGTGAAGGGCACAGTACGCATGAACGTAAATACAGCCATGTATGCGCATATATATGCACGTATGCCATGCACGTGTATGTGACTACAAGTCTGGATTGTTATAGAATTGATATGCGATATATCAACGAATCGTGATAACGGCTGTTTAAGAAACAGTATACCCAACTTAAATTTAAAGTGCTACTACTTTTCTGCATAGTACCATGAGCATTAAGAGCTGTCACAGAAACAAATCTAGCAGGAGAAAAACATTAAATAGGGAATCAAATAGTTCTAGTTTGCATTATCAACGAGTACATTTTCTAGTAAGGAAATTTCCATTTCCAGAAGCTCCGTGGAAATGTGTTCTTCGAAGATGTACACTTTTCCTATCCTCAAACACCGCACCAACCAATTATGTGTGGTCTTCAATTTACTGTTAAAAAAGGTCAGACAGCCGCCATTGTCGGACCATCTGGATCTGGTAAGAGCACTGCAATATCGCTGTTGGAGCGTTTCTACGACACATCTGCTGGTGCAGTGGTGAATTTTAAGTTTATTTTCTTAAATTGCGTTCTGTACTATGGATCTATCCTACAAACACATTTTTAAGCGCCTCGATGGACATGACATTCGTAAGGTCTGCTTGAGTAATGCCAGGTCGCAGATTGCACTGGTGGGGCAGGAACCAAGACTATTTGCGGGAACAATAAAGTGAGTATGAAGAAGTGTTCATGTTTACTTAAAGATGATTAAAACAAAAACGAAATTAAGAGGTATGGGAAAACATACTGTATATGCTGATAAATATAATCCATTCGTACGAATCTATAAGCAATCACATCATGGATGTCAAATACACAACTGGAAGGATACTCACTCAAAAATCAGAGTTCTTCGCATTTTTAAAGGAGCCTGGATTTTTTCCTTATCTTTCGAGTTATCAGAGTTCATTGTGCAGAACTAGCAAGTGACAACGACGAAAAATGATTTTCCTATCAATCGAAAACTACTTTATAAAGACTATAACCACTCATTTTTTCGCTAAATCCGTCAATAATCGAAAAATGAGTTCGGGGAAAAAAGTAGAGTTAATGAAGTGCTTCGATCAGCTCCTCAGAGCTTCATAGCCTCGCTGGTGTTTGGTCAAACTGATACGTGGAATGCACAGGAATATTATTTACATGTATGCAAACGCATTCAAGCATACCACGGATGAATATGTAATATGTGCATTGAATTACCTACTTGTATACAATCTGGCGCACTACACACGGGCAGCAGACTTCCTGAATTGTTTTCGGTCCATATCTGATCCTCTTTCTACTCTTCTACGACCAGGTTGCGTACCACGCTACTGATCTGTTCGATATCTCTTGCACATTAGATCTTTTCAAAAACGGATTCGAAAAGAAACACTACTCTTTAATTGCAGAGAAAACATCTGCTTGGGACTCAAAGATGTTGCCGATACCAAAGTTCGTGAAGCTATAGAAACAGCTAATGCATCGACATTCATCAGCACTCTCCCACAGGTTATTCAGTACTGCGTTTAGTGTCTTAGTTTCCAAATGAAGTTTCATCAACTGTTATGAACAGCTTCTGGAAATATGCTTCCATGAAAGCAAAGCTGTGCATTTGTCAAATTTATTGTGCAGTAGAGCTCACAACTGGTTTTCGCACGGTAATGAATG
Source organism: Angiostrongylus cantonensis (assembly GCA_009735665.1). Classification (NCBI taxonomy): domain Eukaryota; kingdom Metazoa; phylum Nematoda; class Chromadorea; order Rhabditida; family Metastrongylidae; genus Angiostrongylus; species Angiostrongylus cantonensis. Next base: position 411,527 of record MQTX01000100.1, read on the forward strand.
AAAAGCTTATTTTTGCGATTAGCTAGTTGTTTTACCATAATTAAGTTAGATGAGTTCTTCATTTTAACGACCGGTCCGAAAGTTTTCTTTTTTTTCTCTACGGTTCTGTAAAAGAACTAAAGTAATATAAAGTTTACAGGGAATCGACACAGAAGTTGGAGAAAAGGGGACGCAGCTCTCAGGTGGTCAGAAGCAGCGAATTGCAATTGCCAGGTCTGGGCCGAAGTTCATGGTGAATATATTGATGAAATTAATTGGAAAAGACGCTTTCAGAGCTATTGTTCGTGATCCAGTTATTCTCCTTTTGGATGAGGCGACAAGTGCGTTAGACGCCGAAAGTGAAAAGGTATGATTAACCACTTTTAGTAACGAGGCCTTCACGCAGTGCACATTTATTCGCGAATGAAAACTTTGAGCAGGTTATGCGGTTAGACCACATAAATCAGCAAAAATGAGAAAGAATGATAGATGGGATTCCAAGATGGTGAAACCTTGCTGAAAGTGACTACCTAGACAACAATTGTTTTTTCCTCATAACAGCCAATTATATGCACAATTAAACGCGGAAATGAGACTAGGTGATAACACACTCGACATCAATCCGCTATTTAAGATATTTAACAGGAGAACTCCATATTTTCGGATTCTGCAGTAAAGATGATGGGTATTCCTGAGAAAGGCGCAGAGCTTTTTCACTGGTAGATAGAGATCATGCTTGTTTTTCGTAGATCCATGTGACTAAATGGGAAGTGCAAGTTAAACCGGATCAGTAGAAAAGAGTAGTCACCTTGTAAATCCAACTGTTCTAGCTAGGCATGTGAGTGGGCATTTCAGTCCATATATAACAGCATTGTTGTCACTTTCCAATGTGCCATGTAGACTCGTTCTTCACCATAAGAATGATCTGTGGATTTTTGGTTTCAATTTCTTTAAATGTTTATGCGTTTTATTGTAACCGAATGGAAATGGAAAGAAGCACGAATAGGCATTGGTTGTGATGCCGTCCAGTAGGCGCAAGACCCTTCTTCGTTCCCGCACTTCGCTAGTCAAACCCCATCTTTCCGGAGTCAAAAAAATTATTAGCAGACTTTTTTGAGACGTCTTCTTCGATCTACAACGGTTGGCCATTATTTATGATGATAGTTACAAAGAAGATTAGGGACATGCATGTAGCTACTTAACTCACACACAAAATTCGCAACTCCTTGTAGGTGTTGGGTGTGAGAGAAGAAATCGAGTGGAATTGCTGAGACCCGTACAATATATGGTGTCGCTTCGTGTAAAATAAAGTAGAAAAAAACTTTAGCTAAGAAATCAAAATGAGATACTATCACTATGATGCTGAGATACTTACAGAACTCGAGCCCCAGGCAACATTCAAATTCGTAATTAGCCCTTCCGAGGAATCACGTGTTACCCACTGCACCACCGAGCTATTCGAGTTTAGATCTGGCCCAAAATCCAAGTTTTGCAATCGTCTCAGCATAACAGTAGTTGCATTTCACATCATATCCAACGTGTAGAATAATAAAAACCAGTAAAGAAGGAGTAAAGTAAGATAATGGTTTTCTCTCTTAGCAGTCGCGAGGTTGTTAAACAGCATACGTTTACTTCCATACAATAACACACAAACAACACAATCGTACCTGACGTTTCGGCAGAATCGCCTTCTTCAGAGCCGCTTTTTTCATCTGTCTTCCACCGAGGAAGAACAGCAGCTCAGAGTCGCATATGGCTGACGACTCATAGCGGCTGTTGCAATGCCGAGGTTAATAGAAAGTCGATCCTGGGTAAAGTAAGATAGTTCTCAGCGAAACAGTGAAAACTTTTTTTATTAATATATGGGTTAACGGACATCATATATTGTGCGAGTCCTAGCACTCCTTCATTCTATTCTTTTGCTTGCATCCACCGTTCACGAGGATCTTCGGATTTGCGAGAACATTTAGTGGCTACGTGCCAACTTTGCTCTTTTTCATTAACTGTTTTTAAATACTGGTGGGATAAATTTTCTCGAATCCTGTGACAGACGTACCAGGACGCTTCCATGTCCCCATCACAGGCAGCTGTAGGGCTTTTTGAATCGAAAAGATTTACTCTCAGACAACTTCAATAACAATTTCTGACGCACGGATGATTGAGAGGTTTGTTTGACCTTGAGGGGGCTCGAAAAACCTTGCGCACATCTCAGCACATCTTTGCTTATTTTCTGTCTCAGCCAATCTTTTGAACTTGCCTTCTTCATTTGTAAGAGATCTGTCACTTAGACCGTACAAGAGGCACTCGAACGTGCACGAACTGGCAGAACATGCATTACAATTGCTCATCGCCTGTCCTCTATTAAAAGTGCTGATCTCATATTATACGTGGAAAATGGAAAACTGAGGTTGGTGCTGCACCAAGAGGAACTCAGCTTATTTAATTTAATCATCATCTTAAATGTAATTATTGAAACACGTTATTCGGCAACATATAAAAAATTCTAATAAAACAAATGAGCAGTTATCTTGGATTTTCAGGGAAAGTGGAACGCATTCTGAACTTATGAATAGAAGAGGACGGTATTATCAACTTGTGCAGAAACAAGGCATTGCTTCATAAAATACCCATCTACAGTACGTCTGTCCTGTTGCGCAACGTGCCGGCCATGATCGTCAAATAACTCTTGCTATAATAGTGCATATCACTGTGTTCTAGATTACCACTGATACGGAGTTCTCCATACGATATTTATTTCAGAATGTCTGCATCTCTAGTGGCCAATGAAAACGAAATCCGCCGAAGGGCTAGCGTTAGCTCATTGAGAACACGCCAATTTATTGATCAGCGCTAAGGTTTACTGAAAGTGATCTTAGAAGTTGTACATTTCCATTCATCAAGCTATAGAGTTATGACCCATATTTTTCACATATCGTACTCTCTTAATATATGGCAGTGTAGGAGGTAGCATTCAATGATATGCAGAAATACATTAACCGAAACAGTAGAACATGACAATTTCGTGCCCATTTTTGCTTCTATTTTTGTATTCTTTTTTATGGTCAAGCCTTTTGTTCAGCACTGTTGTGTACCATTTTACTATTAGAAGAGCATAAGTTTTAACAGAAGTAGAATTGTGATATAAATCCATTTGTTTGTTTAATTTTGCATAACAGTCTACAAACACTTTTCAAGGCATTACTTTCACCTGTCAACAATCCAGAGCTTCCAATTTATGATGCTTCTTTCAAAAAGCGAACAACATTTTAACAACTACAATCACAAATTTGTCGTTTTCTCTCTTAGCAATCGCGAGGTTGTTAGACAGCATACGTTTACTTTCATACTATTGTATGAACACATGAACATAACACAAATGCAACACAATTGTTAGTGTCGTTTCGGCAGTCGTCTTCTTCAGAGCTTGGAAGGTCCTGGTAAATACCTGTTTTCCACCGAGGAAGAACAACCGCTCAAAGGCGTTTGACCTAGTAAGTTGTGTATTAGTGTACCCTTCCATGCTCTGAAGAATGCGATTCTGCCAAAACGTCATCTACGGTTGTGTTGTATGTGTGTTATTTTATGGAAGTAAATGTATGCTGTATAACAACCTCGAGATTGCTAAGAGAGAAAACGACGAATTCATAATCCAATGCCGAAGTTAATAGAAAGTCCATTCTGGGAACTTTTGCAATCACAAAAATGCCATCGGAGAGCTCATTTTTTTCATCTTCTATCGTCTGAAAATGCATCCAAGCAGCTTCGTAAAACTGAGATGATTTGAAAAATACAATTGAATGAAATTGTTCCACAGGTTATTTTACGATTTTGGTAATTTTATTTTCATTCATTTCACATAACTCGACATCACATACTGTGCAGATCACAGCACTTTTATGCGATTTGTTTTTTGCATATGACATTCAAAAAGGTCTTTGGGTTTGATTGTGGGTTCGGCTTCACCTTGAAGCATATTAGTCTCCGCCGTCAGGAATGTTGCGGATAGATGGTGAAGTAAATCCTCGTTGAAGTTTTATGCAGACTTAAAAAAGAGAAAAAACGAAAACGATGCCTCATAAATATCAGTGATTAGTTATTTTTGGTTACAGAGAATGATTTGAAATCGTTTAAGTACTGAACTTATAGCTGAGTAATATGACAGAATTCCAAAGCATATGGCTGACTCTGTCAGTAGGTTAATGAATATCTCACAAACGGCGAATGTGATTGGCATAATGGCTATCGAATTAGTAGAGTCAAGACTCGTGGTACTGTTCTGCATCAGTTCTTCTCTTTGAGTATCAAAAAGTAATGCTACCGTAGTGGGCCACAGTCACAATCTTCATCGTCTTCAACGATGCCATTTCCGCAAAGTGCTAGGACAGTGGGTGGTAGTTGCAATGGTTCCATGAGGCATTCAATTGACGGTAGTAGATCTACCAGAGCTTGTGCACTGCATTCATTATCGAAGCCACTAGAACAAAAGTACTGAGGACCTCATAACAAAACTCAAACATGGTTATTAACCATAGCAAATATTTCTCGCAAATGATGTTGATATTACAACACTGTGATTTATACTACAGCTTCAGCTTAACTGGATTCAATCTCGATTTGGCTTCCCCAGACCCATTCCGTTGACGGGTGATGGCTGACAGTTCGTATAAGTTAAAGATATGGCTGAGAGAAAAACGAAACGTTTGATCTGCATGGTGTGGCGGTGAATGCGTTAGCCCCCGAAAGTGCAGTACTATGTTCGATCTCCACTGCAAAATCCTGCGATCTGGAGTTTTTCGAAAATCTCACAACTATTGTGGTTATAAATCACAGCTTTAACTTATTATTTGCTGTCTAGTCTTTTTAATGTGTTGAGAAATATAACTTCCGTGATGCCGAGATATTTGCAAAACTCCGTACCACAGGTGTCTGCGGTGGGGAACGAACGCGTCGTTGTCCTTCTCGGGGAGCAACGCGTTCACCACCACACCGCTGGTCCTTCGTTTCGCCTGTCTCTCAGATATTCTATCGATCTCTGCCATCACCAATCACCGGTCAGCAGGACTGATCTGGGGAGCCCAAATCGGCAATGAACCCAGTTGAGCTGAGGCTGTGGTTCTAATCGCAATTTTAATTTATTATTTACTGCTTAGTCTTTTTAATGTGTTGCGAAATATAACTCCAAACATGCTGAGATATTTACAAAGCTCCAGAGCGCAGAATGTGTGCTGCGGGGAACGAACGTGATATATCTCAGCACCAATACTGAATGTGTTCTGAATGTTCTGTGTTCTGTGTTCTGAATTCCTACATGACATCGGAGATTCCTTCCACGTTGCGTTCGCAGAATGTTACAAATTTCCTAAATTTTTTGAATGGTTTAAAAATGTCGTATGAGTTGAAACTGAATTTTTAAGGCAGAAGGAAGAGGGAACCCTTTCTTGAGAATGATAAATTGTCTCCAACGCGATGATAAATTTTTCGTTATAACAAAAAGGAAAATCTAAGTAATTCACTCTTTCTTGTTCAGGCGTTACTACTAGATTTTCGCTCTTTTACAGCTGCAGCTCCACATAGATCCTCTTATGCATAAAAATGAATCAGGTTTTTTTTAGTCAGAGAAAAGATTGCAACAAAAATGCAGATGGCACCGAAACTATTCAAAGGGTAGAGAAACACAACAGAACTGTTTTTTGCTTGAATGGAGTCCGCATGTTCTTAGAAAAAAATAGGATGTTCACTAGCAGTTCTCCTTGAACCATATTTGATCTAACAAAATCCATACGCAAAATAAGGCAAAGGCAAGGCGACCAGAGTTAATCTAACCTCTAGGGATATGTTGTGCATTCAGCCCCATACGTGACATTGTAGAAGTGACCGAATCCATGTTCGGGTTACACAGTGACTTGCGGTGCTAACTAGTGTGTCAAGTGCCTACTTTACGACCCCAGGAAGAATGGAAGGATTTACGAGCTTGAGTGGTGGAATCGAACCAAGAACCGATGATGTGTGAGTTGCATGGAACCTTCCATCATGGCTATGCGCCCATCCCTATGAGGTACATCTATATATAAATATGGCAAGGAGAAGATATAGGTCAACCTGATGCAGTAGAGTAAAAAATTCTATAAATCTATCTATGTCTCAACAAAGCATATGGTTACTAATAGTCTGTGCTATGTACACTAGCCCTCTCACCGCTCTACGCTTTCAAACAAATCATGCGATTTTCCTTGAAACTAGAATCCATCATCAGTAGTGTCACATCAGTGAAGGTTTTCACAGACGTTTTTGGATTTCTTTGAATACCGCTGACCGTTATTTGAGATTATCTAACGCGATAATCAGTCGTCGCAATTTGATGGTGGGTGACGTTTACTTCAATTCTCTCCTATTCTTTTATCCCTACACGTATCTTATCACAATACTGATCAAATAAAGACCTCAACTTCTTTTCTACAAATTTTCTTGAGATTAAAGGACACATATAATAGCGGATTACACCCAGAAGGATTCTTTCCTGTCGTCTAATAACTTTGGAATCTGGCACATTGCGCACCTTACTAGCTGGATAGATGTGGAACGTACATAGATAGTCCGTCCTTAAAGATGATATACAAGCCAGATTTTGCAGAACAAGAATGTTTTTTTTAGCAAAGAACTTCGTGCGAACCATTTACTAATTGTAGTTTGATTTATACGTTGTTTTTAGTTTTCTGCATATGTTTTAAAACAACACAACTCAAAATTACTCAGACTAAAACGTTTGAGAAGTATTGAAGGTTCACAAGCAGGAATCTGCTGAAATAATTTTTTATAATCTTGTAGAGCAAACGCGAGGTGTTATTCTATTCTTTATTCAAGAACAAGCTGACGTTTTAGCGGATCTCGCCTTCCTCAGAGCCTGGATAGATCAAGTTGACCGCAATCTACTAAGCGAAACACTTCCATAACCAAAGAAAGTCCTAAACCAAGATTTCAATAACACTGAACACAGAACAGCTTTTTTGCACATTCACCGTTTTCTATGAGTCTTTCACTGCACTCACTTCACTCAAGATGTCAGATGGAGACCAACCGCATAGAGTTCACCTGGAAGTGCAATGTGCCCCTTACATTGAAATAACAGTTTGCAAAACTACGGACCGCAGGTGTCTGCGGTGGGGAACGAGCGCACTATTGTCCTTTCCGGGGAGTAACGCGTTCACCACCATACCAAGTTCTTGCTGTTCTTACTGATTTCAGAGATCCATAGAACTAGCTGGGAGACAGGCGAAACGAAAGACCCGCATGGTGTGGTGGTGAGCGAGTTACTCCTCGGAAAAGACAATAGCGCGTTCGTTTCCCACCGCAAACACCTGCGGTCCGGAGATTTGCAAATATCTCAGCATCGTTGTAGCTATATTTCGCATTATACCCTGCCAGTAAAAATAGTAGAAAGTAAATAAAACGGTTAAGATTGTGATTAAAATAACATTGTTAAATACTCTCCATTGTCATGCTCGATTATGAGGCATTCCTCCTTGCAGTTCATTTCCGGATTCTTGAAGAATGCCGAGGTTAATAGAAAGAAAATCGTAGGAGCTATCGAAATAATCCAAAGATTCTAATGCATTTCCAGTTGCTTTTTTGCAAAATCCAAATCAAAGAAGGAGATAAGACGGATCAATCTTTAGCTAAGCGTCATAAAGGATAAAGGATAAAGCTCTTGGCGTTGATCAGTCCTTGAGGGATGTGTCATGCACTCGACTTCATTAAGCATCGTTTGGAGGTGATTGGATCCATATCTGGCCTTTACAATGACTCGCGGTGGCTGGCCGACGTATCGAGCCAATGTTGCTATCCTCCCAGACAAGTCTGGTACCAATTTGCCTATCACGGATGGATGGAAGGCTTGGTGGGCCATGGGCACAGGAATCGATTCCAAGTGTGTGTTGCAGGGCGCCTGTGACCACTGCACCACAAGCGCCCTTATTAAGCTTCATAGATCCTTTAGGTGTAAAGAAATTCAAAAGATTTGGATCTAATTTGATAATGTTCGTTCATATATCCCTCCTCTTAAAAAAAAAGTCTGTGGATACAGAACTTTCATTACGTATTCTTTACTACAACACCAAAATTTGAGCCTTGCATTGTTTTTCAGGATTTTTATGGTCCTAGATAAGGGCGCTTATAGGAAACTTGTTAAAAATGCTTATATTGTGCATCTGGTCATGGACTTGTTCGCACGACTGCGTCAAGCAAACCCTCCGATCTTGGCAAGGTGGTCCATGACAGTGTTTTAAACAAATCCAAAAAAGAAAAATGTTCGGTGAAATTGGTATCTTTCGAGACTAAGCCCTAAGGATAAGTCGTATTTTTTACTCAGCGAAAAATTAAAAATTCCTTTTGCTTGCTTTTTTGGAAATACAAGATAGCCTTGTTAAGGTGCTCTAATTTCTTCACGAGATAAAATCCTCGTGCGCCTCAAAGACATTTACTATATTGCTACTAGGATTCCTTCAGAAAAGCAGAAATTCCTGCGGCGGCAGTGGAGAACTAAAATAAGCTCTTACAGCAGGTTTTGCCAATTATGGGCCTAACGAAGGTTTAGAGCTTGGCAGATGACATGTAGCTTCCGAAGCTCTTGATCAAATATCTCCTACGTTCGAACCATGTCAAAACAAGTAAAAATGTCACCTTAACACTGCCACCTGAGATGGGACAGCCAATTGCATCGGTGGTGAATCACGCGACCACAGGCCTCATCAGAATAAGTCTCGACCTTTAAAGACCTCTACTCTCAGCCATCCTCATTATGTTGATTGGGTTTTTATAAGGTCCCAATTAGACTTAACCGTAGATACTTCTAGACAAGTTTTCGATCAATACCACCGTGATCCTGGGTTTGTTTATCGGAAGCAGGCTTAAAGTTCATATTACAGGATCTTCAATCAGCTGACTTCAGCCTTTTTAATTACTTTACTACTACTACGTCAAATGTGTAGGTCAGTTCGATGCAGTTGTGACTGTGCATTTAAAACCAACTTCTCAGAGCAAGTCTGTGGGTACCTCTGTTTGCATAGCAGCAGTAGTACAGTCAAAGAATTTGTGAGGGATAATTTCCATGATGACAAACCACTGATTCGCTGTTCAGTTTCATTTCCTTCCTTTACGTAAAACTAGCTTATTTCCTATAAATGTAATAATATAAAAGGTAGCTACGATAATTAGGACAAGAAATAATGATCGCCCTGGTCGTTTCATTTTGCAGCAGCAATGACGACGTGATGCGCCGTTTGTTAGCGGCGAACGAAATTCGTCACCAACCACAATGCGTATCACTCTCTCACTCGCTGTGAACATCAAACATTAGTCATCATGTCATTATTTGTCAAGTCTTATTTTTTATTCGGTCATACGCTTGTCTTATTTTATCAAAACGACATTATCATGCTTAAGTCCAACTAAGGATAAACCAATGCACAGATTCAGTCGAAACAGTGTAGTGGCAAAGCGAAAAATCTCCTGATCCACAAGTCACGGCGAGTGCATGCAATGACGACCTGTGAACGTTGCCACGGATTCCCAAAAACCCCGCCCTCTAACAAGTACTACCAGCTAAATGGAGAATGTAATGCGGCCTGACTATGTTTCGTGAAGACGAAAAGTCTATTCGAATACTGGAGCGTTCAAGAAAAAGTTACGTACGAACCATAGATAATCTTTGTTTCCTGTGCTGTTTTTAAAAGTGTTTGTTCAGCGGGAACATTGATTCCTCTATTCCTAGTATAAGAAACGAGTTTCTATTTATTCAATAGCCTATTTCTTATCCTCAATGTTTCATCTTCATGGGCCTATTTCTCTACTGTTAACTGACATTTTACAGATTATATTTAGCGCATTCTAAAGTCAGATTTTTCGGTCCCACTGTTTTATCGGATTTTACAATTTTATTACTTTGGTTTGATGTGCATTTGATGGAGAAACTTGAATAAACGATGATGCCTACGTGTACTGCATGTTTTTCATGAGAAACTTTTGATGGTTTTTTTATTCAATTGTTCTTACTTATTTATTGGTCATACGAGAACCAATGACAGATGCGCGTTTAGCGCATCAGGTTAGGCGTGACCTGCAATACACATATGACTCTTTGTTCGATCCCAGTGGGCAAATACAATTTCTCCATTATTCAGGAGTGGGCAAAGTATTACCAGAGTTGTCTATAAGGATTAAAATAAGTTGACCCATCCATAGGCTATCCTACTAGTGTAGCTCAGATATGGATTCATTCACTTCTACGATGCTACAAATGGTTTCTCTTTCTTGACGCATGCCTTAGGAATTGATCAACACAAATAGCTTTATCATTTACTCTTCACACTTTCGTGTTCTCTGCCTAAATTCTTTCCATATGTGCATGTCGTGTTTTCTCTTTTTTTTTATTCTTCTTCTTTCTTCTATTAGATGCCATGCCACTTTCTACGAAAAGTAGGAAATTTCCGAGAATGTCTATCTAGAATATTATAATGTCAGAGGTTGTTAATGAAGAAACAAATGCGTACATTTTCATCAGTTTGCAAGTTTGAATTCATTCGTTCCAAGATCCGTTCAATGTGGTGAATTTGAAATCTGACTACTAGGAATGTAGTGAACTAATGCCTGAATGAGTTTGAATTTCAGCATTCATTCTACTAGATCGTTTCATGATTCTGAGTCTCCGGATTTCTTTGCTCCTGATTCATGATGTTACAGTTCGAGCAAATGCGAAAACTACTCATGAAGTAGTCATACATGAACAGGTATGTGCCCATATATGGAAGTCATTCGTTGCGCAACTATAACTACGACATCAAAAACCGTTTTTCCACGAAAATTGATTTAGGAACGAGTTTTTTTTTTTGATCGAGGTACTATCTGAGCTCAATCTCATTCTCCTCAGTCATTCAGTCGAGAAAGCTGTTATGCTTAATATAGTTAATTACTTCTATCAACATGCCTAACCTCACATCAATAACTTCATGATCGATTTTATGGGGCTTCAGCGAACTATCCATGTGTTAACGCTTTCTCGAAGGCACCTAATTTTAGAATTCATAGCAAGGAATGGTGCCGAATTTTCAGCCGTTTCAGGCATGCTGGTTTTCCCAAACGAGCAATATTTCCACGGCCGACTTTCTGTTAACCTCATTATCAATAATTAATTCGCCATTTTCTTGATAAGCACACACTTGGCTGTCAGTACATAGTATTCATTCAAAAAACTCCACGTTTCGCCGGATTTCGCCCTGTTCAGATCATCGAATGGTCAACTTGTCTGCAGTCTACTCAGCTCAACACCTCCATAACCTTGACAGAAATTCAGGATGCATAGATTTCAATCGCATTGGAAATAGAACAGCTTCATCACGGACTGAGTAATTTCTATGATTCCTCTACTTTGTCCTCACGTCAAGGACAACAGCAGAGTTCGCAAGTATGGATAATGAGCCCCTTTTACGTAAAATCTTAAACATTATATGTGATTCCGCGTAATAACGAAGCATTTGGACTCTTTTAATCTATCCGGAATGCTCTGAGTATTTTAAGTACTGATGTTTCAGATTCCTTTAAGAGAATAGGCATCTCCATTTCAAAACCTTCCCTGTCACTGCTCTCCGTCCAGTGCGTGGTGGGCGAAGTATTTCGTTTAAATCTCTATATGGTCTTACAAACAGATCTTTTTGAGCTGATGGGAGGTTGGTATAGGCCTTCGTAGTCGGTGTTGTTGTTGTAGTCTCGCTGTTGGTGTTGTTGGTCGATGGCTAACGTTTCGACAATTTCGCCTTCCTCAGAATCCAGAGGTATTTTATGTAGCAGTAATTTTATATTCAATGAAATATTTATGGTATTAATGAGGACCAAACTTTCAAATAAACGCCATGTTAATCAAAAGGCTATTCACCATGCTGTTAGGAGTGGGACTGACCTAAGCGTTGTTCACGTGAGGTCACGAACGAGACCGTCAGACAATCATGCAATCATAAATAGACAGTCAGAGTAGATAAAATTCACGTGGGGAAACGCAATCGAGAGCTGTATTTCACTCTTAAACTTCCAAATAAAGCTCTCAGAAAGCAGCTATGCAGCAGAATGGTATCGTAAGCCATAGAAATATACTAGTTTTACCCAACTTCTCTCATCCTTTACACATGAAAGAAGCACTCATCAAGAACATGTACCGAACCGCTAAAAATGTGTGCACAGAAGAGCAAAAGAAGGAATCGCTAAACCTGGCACGAAAAATAGCCATTTCCAATGTCTTGGAGCAAAAGCCATTCGGGTCAGACAAAAAGGTAGAATTTTCCCTCAAAGTAATATTTTGAACTCAAATAAGATCCTTTTTAAGCTGCCCTTCATATCGAGCGAAATATGTTACACGGTCAAGACTTTCCCATAGAAAAGTGGTCTTGGAAGTTATGTGGCGATTATTGACCTCCTACCCTATACCCTACTCCGCCAATTTGTCTGCAGCCGCCTTTATGACCGTTTGTACAGCTCAGAAAACTATATGATCTGTCCAAACAGAAGAGATGGGGAATGCATGAGTTCAGGCATAATATACTTTATCTCATGTAAGCCATGAGATAGAAGCAGTCATGGAAGCCCTTGGTAGTCAAGGAGTCCCTACTCAATACATAAAGATTCTTCGTGAGCTGTACAAAAATTTCACAACCAAGATTTCACCATTCTACAACGATATTAACGCTGACGTCAAAAGAGGAGTTAGGCAAGGCGATACAATCTCGCCAAAATTATTTACAGCCGCCCTCCAGAACGTCAGGCGAACATTGGAATGGGATAATATGGGAGTGAAAATCGATGGTCGGCAGTTACAACACCTTCGCTTTGCTCATGATATCGTTCTTATAACACCAGACATTAGCCAAGCGGAACGAATGCTTGCGGACTTTGATAAAGCGTGTGGAAAGATTGGTCTTCGACTAAATCTCAAGAAAACGATGTTTATGAAGAACGGATTGGTTTCGTTTGCCCCATTCACACTCAACGGAACGAATATGAGCAGATGGAAACGAGCGGCTTGGGGAGCTTTCAACAGCATAGAGGATGTAGTGAAGAAAACAAGGAACACCCGACTCCGTGCCCACCTTTTCAACTCAGTGGTTCTTCCTGCCCTAACGTATGCGTCAGAAACCTGGTGGCTACGTAAACAGGATGAAAGATCACTCAGCGTTATCGAACGCGCAGTCGCAATGACGATGCTAGGAGCATCCCGTTTCACACAAGTAAGGGATGGGATCCGAAGCTCCGATCTACGTCAACGATCGAAAATCAAAGATGCCGTTCTATACGCCAAACAGTCGAAGATAAGGTGCGCCGGACACGTAATGCGTATGAATGATAACCGATGGACAAGAGCTGTTAGTTACTGGATTCCTGGGGATGTCAAACCTACTGCAGGAATACCACCGACCAGATGGTCAGAGTTCTTCACGAAAAGCCTAGGAGAAAGATATTATGCTCGACGAGTCCCTAAAGCGAGGAGAACCCACTGGGCTACTCTTGCACGCGATAGGGAAAAATGGAGGATTTACTGGCGCCCATTCGAGTCGCTCGACGATCAACGGGACTACAGGTGATACAGGTGGAGCCATGCGGTGATGAATATATAGGGAAAACGTGTAAACCGCTTTATGTCCGCATAAAAGATCACTTAGATTGGGAAGTTAAAGTTCGTTAAAGCACTCCTCTAGGTACACAAAGAGCACAAAAGCACAATGGCGATGGCTTTGAAGCGAATATCCGGATTCTAGCGCAGGGATCAAAAGCATCAACGATCAAGACTCACGAGGTCTTTTGGATAAATTTCAAAAATTCGAAAATAAACTGGAAAGACGAATGCCTCACTATCACAAGTGAGTTGGCGCTTTATGGCAAAATGATTTTTTGACCTGGGTGGATCTCGCTGGCGACCCTACGTGAACAACGCGTGGCCCAGTCCCGCTCGTAACAGCACGGTGGGCAGCCTATTAATCAATATGGCATTTATTTGAAAGTTTCATCTTCATTAATACTATAAATATTTCACTGAATATAAGACTATTGTTACATAAAATACGTCTGGCCACTGAAGAAGGCGAAATCGCCGAAACGTCAGCCATCGACCAGCAGCACCAACAACAACGACAACGAAGACCTGTACCAACCTCGCATCAGCTAAAATCAGTTTATAAGATCATATAAATAAATATACCAACTAATATAATATACCAAATATACGTATCAACCTCGTGCAAGCTCATCAAAGAAAAAAATAAATATTACAACTGTTTATGCCGAGGTTCATAGAAAGTTGGACTTGTGAATTTTTTTGTTTAACATTAACATTACCGGCTAGGTGTTCTTTTTATACGGATATACAGTGGTCTACCCGTTTCGCCGACATATTCATCTCCGAGCGCTTTACAAGTGAATAGATATGCCGTACACAAATTCAATAACAGTCTCTACCGTTATGACAATGTATGTAATTTTGTGTTGTGCAGATATGGTCATGTGAACGGTTGCAGTGCTACCGATTTTTTCAAACCAGCCTTTTTAAGCAGCAAAGTCATTGAAAAACTGGATTTTACCCAGTCACACTTGATGGTGTCCTAGAATGCGCCTTTAATGTAGTGTTTAGCGATAAAAGTTTCAAAATTTTTTTCTTCCTTTAGTGCCTTTTTAATGTGAAAAGTTATGGGAACGAATAAAACACTTGGAAAAAAAATGTTCCAACTTTTATCACCGTCCATTCTTTTTTTTCCATGAAAGGGTATTATGTGGAATACAACCACAAGGGTGCTGGGACATGAAAAACTCGGAACCTCACGTACGCCCCGATCCCGCCACTACTCGTGAGGGAGGCTCACGTTCTGTAAAAACTAGAAACAGGAAAGCAAACCAAGAGCACAACGATGCAATAGATAACACTTGAGCCCCAGAAGAGAATCGCTGTTTCGAGATGCACCACAGGTTCCCAGTTTTGCTGGTCTCCCAGCATCTTTGTAGTTGTATTTCACTTTAAAATAATTCTGTACGCCTTTAGAGTGGTAGGAAACGGTCTACTCTGTACTTCCTTATATAACTACTTAGATCCCCGTCTTCAGATGTCATTCATGACCCAGCACTTCTTCCACTCATGCTGTTCTTCTGCAACTGTCGTCAAGAGAGGGGGCTGGGTTAAGGCGTGAATTTATTGAAAACTTGAGAATAATCTATATTCTGTCCTCATTGACATGCTAATTGCTGCACTAGTATGATTTCTTTAGAATATTACAGTAGTGCTAGAATGTACTCATGTTCTGCAAAAGACTGCCGCAAACTTTAAGAATCGGGTTAATCTCTGCCTTGCCGGCAGGATTTTTCCAGGCCGAAATCGATCTACATGTTTAGCTATTTTGAGGACGAGCGAAGTAACATATGACAAACCGAAAACAGTTTTCTATAAGTTTCCCAACATCTCTGCGGATATATCTGAAGCTATTCTTTTCTTAAATCGTTAAGTGTGGAAAACTGATGCAACAATTTTTCGGTTAAAATATAGCACTGTCGAAGTTTCAAGTCTAAAAGTTAAGCTTCACTCACCCAGAAAACAAGTGAAACAGGCAAAGCGTTAAACACCTTTGTAATAAATCTGTGCAACTGAAAAGTGTGCAACAGCAAATAGAAAAAATTAACATTCTCCATCCGATCGCGTATGCTGCATAATCTTGAACCTCTAGTCATGTTAAAAGTCCATGATACCCAATAGACGCACACCATCTATCCGTTCCTGCTTGTAGTAGCTACGGAAAAAGGCTGTTTCGCTGTCCATTTCTTTTTCACTTTATCACTCCATAATCTCGTCGCCATTTAATTACAACCTCGGTAAAGCCCATTCTTATTTTGCAGGTACTCCCTCTGCCTCGTGTCAGTGAGAATGGTTTTCTCACATCCACAGGATCCTTGCCGGATTGGAGTGACGTAGAGCGAAAATCACCTTACTATATCGAAGTTCTCCTTGCGGTTGACGCTGCAGTGGTGCGTGTGTACCAGTATTTCACTAGTTATTTCGATGATTTGTATTGCAATCGAAACGAATGACGATTCCACATCCTGATGCTTTCGAAAGTATTTTATTTTATAGTAATTTCCATGACCGACTTCTTTTTAACCTCGACATTGATCAAATAACTTATTACATTCTCGATAAGTAAGCACGAAGTTCCCTTATTGCTTGTTGAGCGAAAAGCTGGCGTTTCTGCGGATTTCTCCTTCTTCAGACCATGGGAAGATGAAATGGACTAAAATCTACACCTCAAAACACATGCATAACCAAGGCAGAAAAAACACTAAGCCAGGAATTCAAAGGCCTTGAAAATAAAATAGCATCTTCGCATACTCGCAATTTTCTATTAGTCCTGTACAGAGCATTTCACATGGAGTCTAACCGCATAGAGTTCGCATAGAAGTGTAAGCCTCTTTCACATTAAAATATCAGTTCAAAATAGTGTGTCAGATCACGCGTGATAATGAGGTATATACCTCCCTTCGGTTCATAATTTGATTCTTGAGATTTGTCCGGAATGCTTCAAATGTTTGCAAGCTGAAATTTTCGATTCGTGTTCGAGGATGGTAACTTCTACTTCATGATCCTCCGGTTACATCTCTCTGTCTAATCTGTGCATAGTGGAGTATTTGGTTTAATTTTTTTGTTTACCAACTAGGAGTTATTTTATACGGGCGCAGAGTGGTCTACTCGCTTCGCCAATGTATTCGTCCCCACATGCTATGCAAGAAATCTGGTACATCGTACCCGAACTGACGTATTCGTCGTCTCTACCGTTACGGCGTACTATGGTATTTTGCGCTGTACACTGACATTTATACAAGCGCTCGCGAAATATTTGGCGTCCTGGAACACTTGGTGTGATTTCGATCACTGCTGCCGAATTCTTTAGAGATGCCTTTGGTAAGCAATGTTTTGCAGCTGCACTTATTTCGTTAAAAATGAACGATAGGATAAACGGAACCTTATTATAGTTATAATTGTCATATGGAGTCTGTGTTTTTCCTCTACATCTATTCCAAGGATCTACAGTTCCGTAACCATTGGAAACACCCTATTTTAAATAATTTTCAGATAGTCTGGAAAACATTAGGCACAAATGAGAGGGTTCGTAATGGGACAGAGATTGGCGCTAAGCCTTGCCATTACATTTATATCTAGAGTGGAAGCACCAGTATTCAACCTCCGGGCATTACTCTGCTGCGGGTATATAAATGATAGTTTTGTCATCTGCTCCACACGAAAGGAAATGGACAATTGTCTTCAGATATTGAACAAACACTCGGAGTACATTAAATTCACCTAAAAGAAATTGAGGAAAAACTGGCATCTATTTCTGAACGTTCAAATTGACCTATCCGAAAACGGCTAGATCACAAAATGAGACCAGAAACCAAGGATTAAAAGCATATTGGTTCATTACCTCTTCTCTCACCCTTCACACACAAAAAAGGCTCTGCTAAGAAATATTTTTCAAACAGCCACAAACGCGCAGTTCTAAAGAAATAAAGCATGGCATAGCATGTCCTAACGGAAGAGATGGTGATTGTATTAGTTCGGGTACTTTGTACCAAATCTCTTGAAAAGGCTGCAGAGTCAATTACAGCGGCGAATGGGTGAACCACTATGCAACCTTATAAAAGAGAACCTAATCGGAACAAGTTAATTAAACAAAATGCAATACTCCACTACGCGCATAGGACATAGAGACGTAACAGGAAGACTGACGTAGAAGTCACAATTCTCGCACAGAAATCGAAAAATTCGGAGCACAAAACTCTCGCACCATTCTAGACAAATTTCATTAATCCGAAAATAAACCTCAAGGAGGAATGCCCGTAATTGCACTTAATCTCACACAATATTCAAGACTGTTATTTTAATGTGAAAGAGGCACATTACACATCCTTGTGAACTCTGTGCAGATGGTCTACACGTGAAATACCAAGTAGAAGACTCTTGGAAATCGAAGACTGTGCGACGAAGCTATTTTTTCTTCAGGGTTATTGAAACCTTCGTTTAGTATTTTGTCTTCTTTGGCTGTGGATATGTTTCGGTGCGTAGATTGCAGTTAACATGACCTTTCTGGGTTCTGAAGAACGCGAAACCCGCAGGACCATCACATTGTCCGTCAATAAAAACCGGAGTAACAAATCGTTTTTGCTCACCAACAATATAGTAAAATATTTTACTTCAGCGTTAACTTTTTTATTTACAGTCCATCAGAGTTTTTCACAGCATAATATTATTATTTGATGCTTACAAAACTCCGGACCGCAAATGTCTACGATGGGAACGAATGCACCTTTACTCTTTCCGGGGGTTAATGCGTTCACTATCACATCATGTGGACCCTTCGTTTCGCCTATCTCTCAGCTATTTTTCTATTGATCAGTGCCATCAGCAATCACCCGTCAACGAGATTGATCTGGGGAGCAAAAATCGGTAATGAACCCAGTTATGCTGAGGCTATGGTCGAATTCGAGCTCACCAGATCAGTTCCGTTCGTGGGTGGTTTATGGTAGCACTGATCAACAGAAAACTAGCTGAGAGACGTGCGAAACAAAGGACGCGCATTGTATGGTGGTGTACGCGTTAGCCTTCGCAAAGGATAATGGCGCGTTCGTTCCCAACCGCAGATACCTACGGTCCAGAGTTTTGCAAATAAAATGCGGAGAAGAAGGATTAGGCTTGTTGCACCGTCCGAAAGAGATGGGGCCACTAATCGCAGGATTCGCTGCCTTCACAGTAATCGCTGTCGTGTTGGAAGAATCTGAGTACCAAAGCAGCAAATTTGTTAACAATACACAAGCGTCAGTACTTGCTTGAGGTGACAACGCTAGAACGAGGAAACCCTCCTGCTCTGAGTTTTCATGATAAACCACGCTGGAACAAAATTCGCTGTTTTAGTCAGAGAAAGAAACACAGTCTGTTTGCGGTCAAAGGCACCTACGAGCGCTATTATTTTTCGCTTCTTTGTTTTTCGTATATAACAGCTGCAATAGAAAGAAGCAGATGGAAGAAATGCTGAGACTTGCACGACGTGTGACGTCGGCTCATTTGAAAACAGCAGCTCAACCCATTCCAGAGGAATTACTTTCCAAGGAAGAAATAATTTTATATTAGGAACTATTATCAGAAAACCAAACTACCAATTTGGAAAAATCATCTCACAACTAATGAGCCTAACACGAGCAATCAACCAAAACTGCTCAGAATTACTTGATGCTTGATAACTGAATGATCTAGTTAGTCAAAATTAGTGAACAGAAATCGCGTCGCGTATCATCACCGTAACACATCATTTTTTGCCAGACTTCCTTGCATTCTCTGATTTCTACCTGTGCTCAGATCTGTTCAGAACTAGCAAAATAGCATGAATTCCACTTCTCTGGAAACCCAAGAAACAAATTTTAAAAAATAGTATAGATTTTTATCTAAAGGTTGGATGGGTAAATGAATCAGCTCAATAAAAGGTTGGATGTAATTGTACAATTCCACCCAACAATTTACCACCTCATCGTGGCTGGGAGGTTTTTCGGGGGTCGGGCTGCGCTATACAGCGAGATGATTCATCCCCGCAGGACCCCTCAAGCTGAGAAGGACTCTATCGCTTCCATCTGAGAACAAACCAGTACCAGGATCCACCATCGCCCTGGTATTCAACTAGTCGCATGGTGGCAAAACCTCCTCTGATCCACATAGGGAGCGACTGCTTGTGGTAGTGATGAACTGGAGCAGATTTTGGCTAGGCTGACCTCGGAACTCCAGGGAACCACAATGGCTAAGCCAGCAAGGCTGTGAATAAATGGAGGTTATGCTGTGGTCAGCGCAGCAAGTAAATGCGGGCTATCTAAGCATCCAAGTAAGTAATTTTAGAGTTTATTTAAGGCTCGATATTATGGCCATGAACTCGAGAGAATACGAGCTGCTATGTTGACGTTGATGCATGCAGTTAATATGGTAAGTTAATTCCACTTCATGTTGAAGATTTCTTTTTCTTCCCTTATCATTTGTAGTTTTTTTTGTGAGAAGTGTTTTAGTACGCTTTCCAACTCGATATTCGTATAACCGTGGTCGATGTCGTTCTAATACACGGTCACAATGTCACACTCGAACAATTTATGGAGTGGCGACATACAACAGGGCACCTGGTACGACTACTTTTGTAAAGATAAGATCGAAAAATCAGACAAGAAAGGTGTACTTAAACATACAGGCGACGCCTAATTCTGCGTGGTAGCGGCTTCAAACGGATAAAGTTCTCGGCGTATTCAAGCCCTGCGAGAGTCGTCACGCATTCGACTTCATTAAGTATTGTCGGAGGTGATTGAATGCATATCTGGCCTTTACAATGGCTCGCAGAGGCCTGCCGGTGTATCGAGCCAGTGCTACTATCCTCCCAGGCAAGTCTGGTACCAATTTGCCTACCTGGGAGGAATGAAGGGTTTACCGGGCTACAGATGCGGGGATCGATCCCATGTGTGTGTCATAGGGCGTCTCTGAACCACTGCGCCATACGCGCTTTGTGCGGCACAATAAAAAGTGGGATTAATATATATTGAAGTCAGTGCATACGACCATTTCTTTGCAAATCAATAAAAAATGATTATACGAAGCACTGGTGTTATCCAGAAAGGAAAGTGAAATTATGATTGAGTACAAGATACGTTAACGAATAGGGTCATGAAAAGAAACGGATGGATTGAAAGGGTCGTTAACGAATAGGGTCATGAAAAGAAACGGATATCCAATGGATAAAGGAGGAAAAAGTTCTAAAAATTCAATCCGTCTATTTTTTTTATACAGCATGGTGAAAAAGCCAGCTTTGCATTCTTAATGCCTATTCCTTTCCAGCCAACTCATGATTTGGCCATTCTTGTTCGACACCGTTACGAAGGCGGTATCGCCTATGTGAACGGAGTGTGTAAACGAACAGCCGTTGGTATTACTGGGGTATAAGATTTTTTTTTATTTTATCCTTTTGATCCCTACATAATTTTGGCACCACATACAAACTTTTTTATTCTAAAAACAATTTATTTTCAAAAGAAGTTTGCACAACCTATTTAGTTTGTGCCGGTCATTAATTTTCACTTCCTCATTGTTCAGTTTTTCCCTGAAGCTCCGTATGAATATGCGTCGGTGTTTTTCCACGAGCTCTCGCATTTACTCGGCCTTTCACATACCGCAATTGCGAACTGTCACTGCCCAAAAAAGAAGTACGGCACCTGCCTTCGAATTCAGTATGCCTTTCTCACCTTTTCTGAACTTATCTGTTCTTATTTTTCCAGATATGTTGTACTGTTTGCAACGGAACGTTTTTCAATTTTTGGAATACATCAAAATTTTTCCACCAATTATAACTAGATTGATCTGAAATATATACTCTTTTGAAAAGATAAAGGATAGAGCGCCTGGCGTTAATTCACTTTTTAGAAATGCGCCATAACTTCAACTCCTTTCGTAGCACTAAAGAGGAGATTGAATGCATTTTTAGCCAAGTAATGAATTGCGGTGGCCTAACGACGCTTCAAATCAGTGCTGCTATCCTCCCAGACAAGTATGCCACCAATTTGCGAAGTATGGTTGGATGGAAAACTTGCTAACCTCGGGCCGTTGGACTGAGCCAACGACCTACATAGATATGCACGTCTAACCCTTGCACTCTACGAATCATATATTTTTCTTTATGAGAAAAATGGCCTACCAAGTCTACGATTAATGAAAATCGGGAAGTGTGTTGAAAAAATATTTTAAACGTTAACTGTGACAATCAGCTAAGTGTTTCACTTCCACTGTTACCTTATTTCCACACTTCTCTGCATGCCCTTATGTATCACCATGCTGCACCTGCCTAAACTAGCCGAAATAATATCAACAGTGAACATTTTTTTATTTACTGTCTAATCGTTTTCATAGCAGGGAGTCATGTGAATTATAACCTCAATATACCCCGCCATTAAAATTAGTAGGCACTAAATAATAAGTTAACGTTGTGATTTATAACCACAATAGTTGTGAGATTTTCGAAAAACTCCAGGTCGCTGGTCTTTGCAGTGGAGATCGAACATAGTACTGCACTTTCGGGGGCTAATGCATTCACCGCCACACCATGCAGATCAAACGTTTCGCTTTTCTCTCAGCCATATCTTTAACTTATACGAGCTGTCAGCCGTCACCCGTCAACGGAATGAGTCTGGGAACCCAAATCGAGATTGAATCCAGTTAAGCTGGAGCTGTAGTATAAATCACAATGTTGTAATATCAACATCATTTGCGAGAAATATTTGCTATGGTTAATAACCATGTTTGAGTTTTGTTATGAGGTCCTCAGTACTTTTGTTCTAGTGGCTTCGATAATGAATGCAGTGCACAAGCTCTGGTAGATCTACTACCGTCAATTGAATGCCTCATGGAACCATTGCAACTACCACCCACTGTCCTAGCACTTTGCGGAAATGGCATCGTTGAAGACGATGAAGATTGTGACTGTGGCCCACTACGGTAGCATTACTTTTTGATACTCAAAGAGAAGAACTGATGCAGAACAGTACCACGAGTCTTGACTCTACTAATTCGATAGCCATTATGCCAATCACATTCGCCGTTTGTGAGATATTCATTAACCTACTGACAGAGTCAGCCATATGCTTTGGAATTCTGTCATATTACTCAGCTATAAGTTCAGTACTTAAACGATTTCAAATCATTCTCTGTAACCAAACATAACTAATCACTGATATTTATGAGGCATCGTTTTCATTTTTTCTCTTTTTTAAGTCCGCATAAAACTGTTGAGATTCCCGCCGTCATGGCTTTTTTTAAGATGTGGTGATCTTAAATTAAGGTATTTTGCCTTCAGATACTGCATTAATGCGCTATGTCAGCCACGAACTTGTCGTTTCATTGTGGCAAAGCAGTATTTG
Organism: Angiostrongylus cantonensis; assembly: GCA_009735665.1. Classification (NCBI taxonomy): domain Eukaryota; kingdom Metazoa; phylum Nematoda; class Chromadorea; order Rhabditida; family Metastrongylidae; genus Angiostrongylus; species Angiostrongylus cantonensis. The sequence continues at coordinate 434,504 of MQTX01000100.1, forward strand.
TACACTATAGTTACGTTTGGAACAGCTCTTACAATCTGCGGCATACTAATTGTTATCAAGTGAGTGCTGTTAAAATCAAATTTGCTTTGCTAACCTTTTTTCGATGCCTAATATGATTTTACACGATAAGGTATAATGTGAAATACAACCACAACGATACTAAGATATTCGCAAATCTTGTTTTGGATCGCGGGCTAGATCAAATCTCAACTACCTTTCCGGGGTTCGCGTATTACACACTGCACCACGGAGGCCATCGCCTTGTGTTTCTCTCAACTAGCTCTGATGACTAGTACTTGAATGCCTAACAGTCTATGAGTGGGTGTGATTTTTACATTTCTGACAGTGAATAAAGTACTTTTAGACAGATATTGTCACGGAGAACTGGTTCAAACCGAAGGAGTTCTGCAAAGAAGTAGGTTAATACTCATAGATAGTTTTCCATCCAAACGTTTTAGTTCATTTAACTGCATTAATTAGCCCTTATTTAAAGTTCTAAGATAATCATAAACTGATGATGATTAAACTTAAAATGACTAGTTTCTCTGACCATTCGGTGTCACTTTCATTATTACCCACATATTTTGTACTGCTTGACCGTTTTTAAAATGTTACGCTACTCACTGTGCTCCTTTTGCCACAGGTTGCAATATATCGAAAAATTTGTTTTCCTCATTCTCTCCCAAGGAGGCGTATAACCTAATGGTTAGAGCGTAAAACACTTAATACACACGTGCCTGTTTGCTCCATTCCGCTCTGCAGATTAGACAAGGCTCCTATCGGGCCGCAGCCAATAACTTTGCCCAGAACATATCTGGGAGGACGAAAACACTTCCTAGGATCGACTTTCTATTAATCTCGGCATTGAAATATGAATGCGTCGTTTTTTTGTTCAGCAATCACGAGGTTATTGTACAACATACATTTACTTCCATAGAAAACACAATACAATACAACAGTAGCTGACGTTTCGGCTGTATCGCCTTCTTCGGAGCCTGTGAGGGTATACTGATATGCAATTTAATAGGCCAAACGCTTCAACAGCACTTACAGAATGACGAAAAACTCCATGGCAATTACATGATCAACAACTTCTCGAAAAACTCACCGCTCTCTTACGTGACTTCCAATGAGGAATGTTAGAACAGCTGATTATAGTCGCATATGGTTGATGAGTACGTCACCCCACATCAGAAGTAGATCCAAATATACGGGGCCAGGTCGCGTGTGACCTGTGGGCATCCCTCCCTGCTATTCATTGTGGGGTTTTTGGTATTTATCCAAAAAGCCTCAAGAAGCTTGCGCGTTGGTGTTTTGGCATCCTGTGCGAATGTGCGAATATATAGCTTTTAACTTCAAAATCGTCTCCGCTATGCCTTTTTATCCTATGCGTGCCTAACAGGGTACTTTGTCTTGCTTTTCGTTTCCCATCTAGGTGTTCTTTTACACGGATACACAAGGGCCTGCCCGTTTCGCCAATGTATTCATCTCCGCAATCCTTGCAAGAGATCAGGTATTTCGTATCTGAACTCATGCAATCACCATCCCTGCCGTAATCACAAATTACGCAATTTGTTGTTCCACATATACGGTCATGCAAGCTGTTACGAACTAATTGACAACGTAGAGGAACCGGTGGTATATCAACTAACGCTATCGTTTTATACCTATGCTTACTTCATCGCCAATAAAGGGTAACATAAACGGGACTTTCTTTTGGCAAAGTGTTTCGTTTCAGCGCATTGCTCACCTTCTACACTTATCTCGTGCGGTAACTATTTCGTAGCCATTGGAGATGGCTATATGCCGAGCCAAGTCGTGCGATTCTTCCTTCAGTTCTCTGGTTGTGCACACAAAGGTTCGAACTATATTTCTCGCATGCGCCTTGTTTGTGTGTGATGGGTGGGAAGAGAGGAAATGAACCAGGATGTTTTTGCTACTTGGTTTTCGGTACTACTTTGTCATGTGGTATAAAAGAACACCTAGATGGGAAACGAAAAGCAAGACAAAGTACTCCACTAGACACACATAGGATACAAAAGCATAGAGGAGACGATTTTGAAGTTAAAGGCTATATCCTCGCACAGAAGACTAAGACACCAACGCGCAAGTTTCTTGAGGCTTTTTGGATGAATGCCAAAAACCCCACAATGAATAGCAGGGTGGAATGCCCACAGGTCACACTCGACCTGGCCCCGTATCTCTGGATCAATTTCTGATGTGGGGTGGCGCAATCATCAACCATATGCGACTATAATCAGCTGTTCTAACATTCCTCATTGGAAGTCATGTAAAGAAGCCGCGAATTTTTCGAGAAGTTGTTGATCATGTAATTACCATGAAGTTTTTCGTCTTACTGTAAGTGCTGTTGAAGTGTTTGGCCTAATAAATTGTATATCAGTATACCCTTCCAGGCTCTAAAGAAGGCAATACTGCCGAAACGTCAGCTACTGTTGTGTTGTATTGTATTGTGTGTTTTCAATGGAAGTAAATGTATGCTGTATAACAACCTCGCGATTGCTGAACAAGAAAACGACAAAAACACTGTTATACTAAACCGGTAGTTAACTGCAAGACATGAGCCAAATAGGTATTCCTCCACCTCAGCAACGATTCGAGTGGAGTCAAATGCATGAATCGCTCCTAGGGAATTGATCAACGTCAGAAGCGTTTTTTTTTGTTCTTTTCTCCAACAATTCCCGTACACGATACCACGAGCCATCAGTTTTCATGGTCGTAGAACATGATGTATTTTCACATTCAAAGCTGGGAGGAAACAGTTAAAGGATGTTTGAGAATAATATAGCTCAGTTGAAAGCAAATGAAAGAACTTTGCAGCACATGTAAAATAAATGTTGCAGCTCAACTCTATTGCCTCACAAATCTGTGTTATACTGCGCTGATTTATCGCCTATTGAATCAACTCCATCTCATACTGATATTAAGAAATGCTTTACCACCTCAATGATTTCTTCACCATCGGTTACTGTGCCGATGGCAAGTGTTGGTGAGATTTTTCTAAGAGTTGGGGCTTCTGACTCAACAACGTCACAACTATTAATTACAAATAAGCAATTTCCCTTCTAGTAAACACATCACTTCATCCCGTACCGAAACCGCGAGTGCTGCTAACACTGGACTCAGAGATACCAGTATCAGTTGAACCAGTACTTTCATCGGATTATGTACCTATGAACCCACCAAAAGGAATGGAAAAGCTCCAACTTTTCGAGAGTGGTAAGTAAATTCTGACTTCGCATTCCCATCCAACAACTTGTTTTATGTATTTTACATTGCAATATTTAACTAATTCCAACTTATTTAAGACTTGGCACTTTCCATGTATTTTCTAAATGAATGCTTGTAATAAACCTAGATCCAGCACAAAGTAATCAACTATGAACCTTATCGATTGTTATTAGTTTTTACTTGGCTTATATGCAAATCATGTTTTTTTTTTTGAATACCACATTTCACAATATCGAGCATCCATAAATGTGGCAAAATCACGTGGTCCACAGCGCCTTCCGTAGCGCATTTCTAAGAGATGCTTTCCAGTACAAATGGAATCACTGGTTTGATTTCCAGCTTCAGTCTTTATTAGGTTTTCTGTTCTCTAAAATTGAGGAATTGAAACCAGACTTCTCTGAGAAAATAGAAACATTCACTTGATGGTCACCGCATCGGTAGGTCACCGCATGTCATTGTGTAATCAAATATTTGCTTTCATTGGCCTCTAAGATACCACGGATGGACGTAATCATTGCCAAAATATTATATATGCATATACTTATGTAGAAGGGCGCGTGTGGCGCAGTGGTTGAAGGCGCTCTGAAACAGGCACGTGAAATCGATCCCCACTCCCATGGCCCACCAAGACTTCCATCTCTCCGAGGTTAGCAAATTGGTACCAGACTTGTCTGGGAGGATAGCAGCACTGACTCGATGCTTCAGTAGGCCACCGCGAGTCATCGTAAGGGCCAGATATGCATTCAATCACCTCTAAACGATGCTTAATGAAGTCGGATGCATGGCGCAGCCTTCAGGGATTGATCAACGCAGAGGGCTTTATCCTTTATTTTTTATACTTAAGTACAACGGTCCACGGATCTCCCTCATGTGACGGATCTCGAGCTGGTTGTTAGTCGCGAGGCTGCGTGGCGCGTCCCCAGGTGGCGGATAGGGGGTTAATCGCGAACCAAAAGCGACCTTTGCTTCCCTGAGACGCAGGTGGATCCAGGGGATGGACTCCCTGCTTCTGCTGGCACATACTTTCTATATTCGCTAGGCGTATTCATGCATGCGTGTGTGGGTGCGTTCTCGCTTTGTGCGGATTGTATTCTACGAGTCATTTCGGCCAAAAGCCTGCAATCAAGTGACAGGGACGTATGTGGGAGGCGGTTAGGAGTCGCCTCCAACAAATAAGCTCCATGTCCACTCTGGGAGAGCCTGGCAAGCTACTCGTGAGTATAACCAGCTTCCACGTTCAGAGCCCAGCAAGAATCAGACCACCGTCACTTTCGTGCAAGATTTTACTTTTCAAGGAAAGGAGAAAAAGAAGCGTAATTCAAAAACTGAAGTCTCAGAACGAACACAAACTGGGACTTATTCAACGCATTAGTCGGCTGTTGGGAAGATGCCGTTGTCGACAACATCGACGAGGAATACGATCGGCTCATTCAACATCTTCACGTTAGCGCCATGAAAGCTGAGAGTTCGAAGGTCACCAAGAGGCGTCTGTCTCCAGAAACTCTCGAGCTAATACGCCAGGATTACTACTCAGATCTCTTCGATAGCCACGTCCATCTCCCGTCTTATGAAATAAAAGAGGATGGATATGCTGTTCCACCGGTTCTCCCTTCCGAAATCCGACATGCCATTTCGGCGGTGAAAAATCGAACAGCACCAGGTCCAGACAGGATATGATCAGAACATTTGAAGAACCTTCCGTGAGTCCTCGTAAATACACTGGTTCGGCTCTTCACACGTTACCTGTCTGAATGCAAGGTCCCTACTCAGTGGAAGACCAGCAACACCGTGTTGTTGTTCAAGAAGGGCGAGCAACCATCGCCCAACCTGCTTGCTGTCTGTCGTGTACAAACGTTTCACTCGAGTCATCCTGAACAGGATTGACAGAATACTGGACGAAGGACAGCCGTGCGAGCAAGCAGGGTTTCAAAAAGGATTTAATACGATGGACCACATATACACGTTAACAAGGCTCATTGAAGTATCGCGAGAGTACAAAAGACCGTTCTGTCTCACTTTCATCGACTTAGAGAAGGCCTTTGATTCAATTGAGATAGAAGCAGTCTTGGAAGCCCTTGCTAGTCAAGGAGTCCCTACTCAGTACATAAAGATGCCTCGTGACCTGTACAAAAATTTCACACCCAAAATTTCACCATTCTACAACGATATTAACGTTGACGTCAAGAGAGGATTTAGGCAGGGCGATACAATCACGCCAAAATTATTCACAGCAACCCTCCAGAACGTCATGCGAACATTGGAATGGGATAATATGGGAGTGAAAATCGATGGTCGGCAGATACATCACCTTCGCTTTGCTGATGATATCGTCCTTATAACGCCAGACATTAGCCAAACAGAACGCATGCTTGCAGACTTTGATAAAGCGTGTGGAAAGATTGGTCTTCGACTAAATCTCAAGAAAACGATGTTCATGAAGAACGGATTGGTTTTGTTTGCTCCATTTACGCTCAACGGAACGAATATCTCCGAATGCTCCAGTTATGTCTATCTAGGTCGGAAAATCAATATGATGAACGACTTAGCTCTAGAGCTGAGCAGACGGAAACGAGCGGCTTGGGGAGCTTTCAAGAGCATAGAGGATGTAGTGAAGAGAACAAAAAACACCCTACTCCGTGCCCACCTTTTCGACTCAACGGTTCTTCCTGCCCTAACGTATGCGTCGGAAACCTGGTCGCTACGTAAGCAGGATGAAAGATCACTCAGTGTTATCAGACGCGCAGTCGAAAGGACGATGCTAGGAGTATCCCGTTTCACATAAGTGAGGGATGGGATCCGAAGCTCCGATCTACGTCAACGATCGAAAATCAAAGATGCCGTTCTATACGCTAAACTGTCGAAGATAAGGTGGGCCTACGCATGAATGATAACCGATGGACGAGGGCTGTTAGTGACTGGATTCCTCGGGATGTCAAACGTACTGCAAGAAGACCACCGACCCCATGGTCAGAGTTCTTCACGAAAATCCTAGAAGAAAGATATGATGCTCGACGAGTCCCTAAAGCGAGAAAAACCCACTGGGCTACTCTTGCACGCGATAGGGAAAAATGGAGGATTTAATGGCGCCCGCTCGAGTCACTCGACCATCAACGGGACTACAGGTGATACAGGTGATACAGGTGTAGAACGGTTGAATGATAAAGCTTTCGGCGTTGATCTATCCCTGAGGGACGCACCATTCGATTTCACTAAGCATCGTTGGAAGTGATTGAATGTATACCTGGCCATTACAATGACTCCCGGTGGCGTATCAATGCATCTACCCAGTTGCTATCCTTCCAGACTAGTTTGGTACAAATTTGCCCAGCCCGAGGGATGGAAGGCTTGGTGAGCGTGGGGCACGGTGATCTACACCTTGTGTATTGCCTCCTTACCAAAGTCTGATATTTGCAGTAAATAGTGGCACTTCATTTATTTACAGGTCGTTTTTGGTCAGTTACTTCACAATGTCCTAAATCAAGCGGTACTATTTCATCCATGACTAAAAGCAAGAGGGGGGAGTGAACAGATTTATTGGCCTCTTTCATTATCTCGTAAAAGTTCTTGCATTTTTATGCTGTTCCTGCCATTCCGATTCCTACCCGTTCTTCATTTTCTACATTTTTTTTTTCAGAACAAACCTTCTCAAATCGTGATCTCATCCCTAGTTGATGTGCTTAGCACACCAAGTCCTAATCGTTAGTGATGTGAGTGATGAGTTAGTGAAGTTGATAGGCCTTTTGAGTTATGTCATTACATGTAAGTAAAAATCTTTCCTTTGCAGACTAGGCTGAAATGTCTTGTTCCCAAAAAAAGAACAGACAACTTTATGTTAGGTCCATTTATTGATGACTAGGCAACGACTGTGTGATTCACCAGAATATAAATATTCTTGATGCACTGTTAAAGCACAATGCTGTTAATTCCGTTTTTCATCTCATCACGATCTAGCTCAGTTTTCCTTTACCTTCTTTATTTTTGCATCTTTCTTTCGTGTCGTGTATATGGAGAGCAACAAAAATGAATTCTGTCTTGGAAGAATGTTTATTGCGGATGTTACAGCATCATTTTAACAGAAAATCAAATAAAACCGTAAGTGCATTCCTCATGAAGGATACTGTGGCAGATTTTGGTAGGATCCCTCTCTGTGCTTTCGATGACCTCCTGTAGTTAATGTAGTCAACTTGGAATGCAAAGAAAATAGACACTTGTGGTGTTAGCGAGAACTGAATCAAATAGTATACTTTTGATGTAGCGTTGATGTTCATCTTATTACATGGTGTTCCCACAGTGTTTACCCGAGGAAAAAATAATTTGTCCCTGGGTTTTTTCAAAAACGTATGCTAGAGTTCTTAATTTACTAGAAAATAGGTTTCTGTAAATTTTGGAGAAGAGATAAAAGGCTTATTTGTTAGGCGTCGCGAAACAGCTCAAAAATTATACCATCAATTTGACGTTACTCCAGTACCTTCATCTGGTATTTCCTATCATATTACTCTTATCGTTTGTGTAATAGTTACCTCACGTTCATTCATAGATTGTGCGATGTTAACGCACGAGGCAGAGAGAATGGAACGCTAACGATTGCGTGATCGCTTGCTGAGCTTTACAGGTAAAAAATTAGTGAGCCTAAGTGTCAGAATGGTGAAACCAATTCAGTTCATATCGACAACCAGTCTTATTCTTTTGTCAAGTAATTTTATCTCCTATCGGTCTCCAACTCATCAGTACGGTTTGCATGTTTCGTTCACAATAGCCATCGATTTAGTGATCTATGGCTCTTTCTAGAAGCTACACTTTGCTCTAGTGTACTCGATATCTTGAGTTCTTACATGTTGCCATTTTCCATCAATCACAAAATGACTTCAGTGGTTGCCAGGAAACCGTCCGTTCCTTTCTGACTCTGTCACCTTCAAACGATGCTTGATGAAGTCAAATGCATGGTGCGCCCTTCAGGGATTGAACAATGCCAAGAGGTTTATCCTTTTTTATATACTAGACACATACTATTTTATATACTTCCACGGATCTCCCTCATATGAGGGATCTCGAGCCGGTTAGTCGCGAGGCTACGTGGCGCGTCCACAGGTGGTGGATAGGGGGTTAATCGCGGACCAAAAGCGACCTTTGCTCCCCTGAGACACAGCTGGATCCAGGGGATGGACTCCCTGTTTCTGCTGCGCCGATTTGGCACATCTTTCTGTACTTACCAGGCGTATTTATGCATACGTATGTGAGTGCATTCTCGCTTTATGCGAATTGTATTCTACCAGTCAATTCGGCCAAAAGCCTGCAATCTAGTGACAGGGAAGTATATGGGAGGCGGTTAGGAGTCGCCTCCAACTAATAAGCTCCATGTCCACTCTGGGAGAGCCTGGAAAGCTACCCGTGAGTATAACCACCCCCCACGTTCAGAGCCCAGCAAGCTATACGTGGGTATCAAAAATGCTAAATATGGTAAGAAAAAAAAACGGGCCTCATTCCTCTGACCCCGAAAGAACCCCCAGTTTCGAAGCGTTGGGTAGGACGACTACGGAGAGGCTGCTAAAATCTCAGGGCCAATGGAAGCTGCCTGGATCAAGAACTATGGTGACAATCTGTACCTACAATGCAAGTACACTTGCATTCGAGTCCTCGATAGAAGACTTGCTCATGCAAGCAAGAATGATAAGGTACGACGTCATCGGCCTGGCCGAGACGAGACGACGCCACCCATTTTCTTTACGAAAAGCCTAGAAGAAAGATATGATGCTCGACGAGTCCCTAAAGAGAGGAGAACCCACTGGGCTATTCTTGCACGCGATAGGGAAAAATGGAGGGATTTACTGGCGCCAGCTCGAGTCACACGACGACCAACGGGACTACAGGTGATACAGGTGATATACTAGAATTTCAGGCATATTTTCATTCGATGTTTATTAAGAACGCTGACAGTCGTGTTGCTCTTTGACGGTGTGTTCTTGTGCTTGACATACTTTTCAATTCATGCCGTAGGCAGATGCTTTTACATGTGCTATCGAAAACGGCTAGCATTCTATCTCTTTAGTTAATGCTTCGTTTGGTGAGAACGATATGATCAACGATATGAAACCATTCTTCTTTGTAGGGGTTTACTTCTAAGCTGCTCCAGTCTTTCTTAAATAAAGGATAAAAGGATAAAGCTCTCGGCGTTGATCAATCCCTGAGGGAAGCGCCATGAATTCGACTTCATCAAGAATCGTTGGAGGTGATTGAATGCATATCTGTTCTTTACAATGACTAGCGGTGGAGTATCAATGCATCTACCCAGTTGCTTTTGAGCCAGTTTTGCTATTTACCAGACAAGTCTGGTACCAATTTTCCGACCCCGGAGGGATGAAACGCTTGATGGGCCATGGGCACTAAGATCGATTCCACGTGTGTGTTGCAGTGGTGCCTCCAACCACTGCGCCACACGCCCCCCTTCTTGAATATGGCAAGGATAATGAGTTTGTGAAACACCAACTGGTTGGACGATATTTACTTAATTCACTGTTTTTCTTCAATGAGCAAGCATAAATAATACTCTTTATGTAAATACTCATAACAAATAAAAGTTGGGTGCTTAAAAGAGGCTGTTTATTATGCGAATGCAAATTTATGTGTTAAGTTTTATCTGCTGAGGATATGAAAGTTTTCGACTGAATAGATTCCATGTCAATTTGACCCTTCCAGGTTTGAAGAGGGCAAAACCGTCAAAACGTCAGCTATTGTGTGCTAATGAACCCTTAATATCAACCTCGTGTTTGTTCATTGAGGAAGAACGCTGAATTATAAATCAATGCCGAAGTTAATAGACTGTTAGTCTTGGAGATGGCTACTTATGTCGATATCGCATAGATTCCTCTTCTTACAGATCATTATGATCCCTATGATTCTGCAACCAGAATACTTTCATTAAGATGAGCAACGAGTGAAATTTTTGGCTACATATTAACGTACAATGGCAGTATGTTTTCAGCGCTCAGATACGAATTTGGTCGGGTGAGTATTTTACTACTGCTCACCGACTAGATGGTGTATAGGGTTTCCGTATGGAGAGTCGCTGAAACATCAAGCCTAGTATCTCTAATGCTGGTGAAAATAGGTGCATGTAGCTTCCGATAAAGCTGGAGTAGAAACTGCCTTCTTCACTACCCTTCCAAATGCCGCTACTGCCTCGTCAGGCCGTGATACGCGGAGGAGGCTATCGGAGGCAGTCATGCGTATATGCGGTGTAACGCTTTTGGTACAAAAGCAAGGATGAAGTATGAATTTTAGTGAGACAGAGAAAAGCGAGTCGTGCAATATGTTGTATGACTTACATGTGCAATTTTTTGGATCACACTATGGCAAAGGTTTTCTAAAGATCTCGAACTGAAATCGTTGGCGCATTTCTGTTCCAGTATATTCTCGAGTTTAGCCTAAATAATCAAAACTGAAAAAGGTACAAGGCTCTGATTACTGTAGAAGCAATGAAAATTTCAGCCATCCGGAAAATTTGTGGCAATCAAACTTGAAATACCCAAGCTACGTATGAAAGTTGTATCTAATAATAAAGTATTATATTTAGAACATACCTCTCCACACTCCAGGTATGTCTCAGCCAGGAGAACTATATCAAGGCATAATTCGCATAAAATATTCATTTTGGCTGTAATAAAGGTAGGAGAAGGTAGAGAGCGGTAAAAACATGGGAGATATAAAAAAACCGAAAGGCGTCAATTTCAAAAAGATGAAAAAATCTTTAATAACGTTTACAACAGCCACTGAAAAGTGATTCGGTACTGATCATTATCGAGCCCCTAACCAGGTTTTCTGTTATGCTTCATATTACTTGATGACCAGTGAACCTTTGCGTGCTTAATTGTCCCACAAAGTCTATTGGGATATATTAGAATAGAATAATGATAATTTTGTTCAACTAACCGTTTTCTGTCCGAATGAACTTGAATTCCTCAATAGCCACCTTACCGCAACCACCTACATCATTAAGTCGAGCATCATACGGTATAGAGAATACAGTATTGCACAATATAGCTCAAAATGAACATCGTTTGCTTCAGTTCGTTGCCACATCATATTAGTCTACAGACACCTCATGGTGACACATGTCTACTTTTAGTGAATCTCCATCCACTTGCCTTTAACGTTCATCTGCTGCATTCTCTAGTTCACCTGATGGACAAAAGACCTTAATACTCAACTAGGATTTTCATCTAGGCATGGTACGCCACATACAGTGTAATAAATGAAAGGTCACAAAACTATTTTTGTCATAAACAGGGCACCAAGTCCTGGGATTTGCAACGCCTATATATATTTGCAAAAGAGAAAGAAACTAGGAACTAACACTTTGTCTTTCATTTTCGTTATCAAATCAAACACTACCTTGTACCTACTTTTTTCTAATACTTACTTACTCGATACTTGAACTGCTCATCATCACTAGTTTTGCGGGTACCAGCATAACTACCATTTCCCAGAAATTTGCTGGTTAAGCCATTGTGGTTCCCTGGAATCCCAAGGACAGCCTGGTCAGTCTGTCCCAAGTAGCCACCACGAGAGGCAGTCGCGGCCTTTGTGGATCAGAGGGAGATTTGCCACAATGCGACTTTGATACCAGGACGGTGGTGGATCCTGGTACTGGTTTACTCTTAGCTAGGCTTTCTAATAATGAGAACATTTCATAAGTTATCAACGGAACTACAAAATGAACGTCCTAAAAAAGCAAAAAAAATTACACTTACCGAAAAAAAGGGTGGACTTCATGTTGAGGAAAACGTTATCAGCGCGAGATTACGACTCTTATGCGTAGCATTATCAGTTCACGGTCGACCACGTTTAATGCTATCACAAGGCGCTTAGAACGATGGTGATGACAAATAATATGTGGAATTCTTTCAAGGCAACCTCTCAAGAATTCTTTAAATTCTCACACTTTGAATTGTGGAAAGGAAATCAGATAATTCGTTATCACAATGACAATACACAATTCCTTCAAAGCAATCTCTTCCGAATGATTTATAATTGTGTAAAATACTACGTTAAAATCTTGAGACTTGATGCCAATTAACAGATTTCGTAGCCTTGCGCCTGCTTATATAAAATCTTTATTCGCTTCAACAAGAACCTGCATACCAGTAACATAGCGCTAAAACTTCGAAACTCATATGTTGCTTGCTTTCGAGCCGAATCATTCGGTATATATAATAGCAAGATATCGATAGATTTGAGGAAATATCACGAACAATAGCAAGCAACAATGAGTTGACATTATTAGTAAACCGACGGAAAAATTAACTGTACTGAAAGAATACTGCTCATCAGATAACAGTTAATGACAAAAAAAAAATTTAGCCACGTTCTAAGAAAGAGGCTTCAAATACCAGTTTTAAAACCTATAGAAACACCACATAAAATAAAACGAGGAACCACGAAACTGCAAAAATATGGTGATTGAGAAAGTCTTATGAAAGCGCCTGATATATACTGCGACTCGCTCAAGAAGTCTCCGCGTCCCCGTCATTCAATCGCTCTGGCTGAGGCCCCTGAATTTCAGTTCTATACAACATCAGATTTTTGAAATGTAATGCTTATAACTAACAATGTTCGGTGTTTCAAAAGAAAGCTCCGCAAAACTTGTGGGTGAACTGCTGTAGGAACTTAACTGAAATCCTGGATCAAGAACCACAGCTTTCATCACATCGGAGATCGACACTACTCCCTTAAGCAAGACTTTCATCAAACATCGCAAAATATTCTATGACATAAATAGAAACTATTGTCGGGTGGAGAACTTATGAAGAACGCCCAACAAACATTGCAGATATCTAGGTCCACGTCTACATTTCATTGCACGTATTACCCACATCGCAGTAATATCCGAGTCCCTCAATTCTTTTCATGATTTGTCCTCATTTTCCAATAAGAGTTTTACAACACTACAGTTAAGAGGAACAGTAAGATATTAACTTCTCTATTTACTGCCTTTTATAATTTTTCGTTCCAAACTGCATACACTTGCGGTTCGAAGTTTTGCAAATATCCCAGCATCATTGTAATAGTAAAATAATTAAAGGACTGTTCATATGTGGTACTAAAACTAGTAGCATCTCACAAACTAATTATTAAGCCGGTCTTATACTAAGACCGACAATGAATCCTAAACAATACCCTGCTTAAGCTCTTCTTCTTCAAACCTGCATTATTTCGGACTACAAGTATCGTGCTCCTAATATGAATGCGCCAAATTATGTCTGGAAGGCAAAGTGCAACAAATTGGACGTACTGGTTCAAATCATATAAACCATGATATTTTTAAATTTTTTAGGAATTTACTGAGACAAATCATGAATCCCAGGTTTTGTTAGTTGTTCATTCACAGATTTAGTACAAATAAGAAAATATACAAACCCGAATAGCGGAATCGGAATTTACGATGAAAGCTCGATGAGCATTGTTTTTCATCATCATGCTAACGACTCTATAAAACGAGTCGGTTTCATTTACGACAACTGCGCAAGCACGATCCTATAAGGAAAATTCTTGAAACTATTGGTTGCAAATTACAGATTATGCGCCAGGCATTTCGCGATGGCAGGTGCACGAAGTGCATTACATTCGTTTTTTGATTTTTTTTTGCTCTGCAAAACATCAAATTATTTGATCGCCGGTCTGTAGCTTGTTCAACTTAGATGCTGCGCCAGCCGTGGCGTATGATAAGCTGTTCTCAACATTTAATAGTTTGCAAAAAAGAGCTTTTCTCTGTGCAAACCATGGTGTATTTTGCAAAAATATAGATGCCTCTCCATGGATCTCCTTCATATGAGGGGCGGCGGATAGGGGGGTTAATCGCGGAACGAAAGCGACCTTTGTTTCCCTAAGATGCAGACAAATCGAGAGGATGGACTCCCTGGTTCTGCTGCGCCGATTTGTCGCACACTTTCTGTATACATGCACGCGTGTGTGGGCGCGTTCTAGTTTATGCAGATTGTATTCTACGACACAATTCGGCCAAACACCTGCAATTAAATCAGAGAGAAGTACATGAGAGGAGGTTAGGAGCCCCTCCAACAAACGAGCTCTATGTGCACTCTGGGAGAGACTGGCAAGCTACCCATGACTATACCCAGCCCCCACGTTCAGAGCCCAGTAAGCTATACGTGGGTATCAAGAAACTAAAAATAGTAAAAGAAACGGGACTCATTCCCTTGGCCCCCAAAGAGTCCTCAATTTCGCAGCGTTGGATAGGACGAGTACGGAGAGGTTGCTAAAATCTCAGAGCCAATGTAAGCTTCCTGGATTGCAAACAATCAAGGTGACGATCTGTACCTACAACGCACATACAATTGCATCCCAGTCCTCGATACGAAAACACCGATAAGGTACGACATCAGGTACCAACTCAGGTAAGGTACTGACCTAGGCGAGACGGAGCAACCCAATCAACGCCGTGTATAAAACAGGAGAAGAACTGTTCCTCGGAACATGCGACAGTAGAATAATTCGCGGCGTCGCCTTTCTCGTCAACACGAGTCTGTCCATGAACATTGATTCAATCGGATACCTAACAACCCGAAACGGATGTTTACGATTAAAAGATGTGGATCGATTCCAACGTTGACTAACTTCTTCGTTTACGCGCTGACATCAAATTATGATGAAGAAAAAGCCGAACCGTTCTATATGGACTTGGAAAAATTCTACAGAGAAGACCATACATGCTTCAAGGTCATCATTGGAAATTTCAACGTCAAGAGTGGACCAGGGAGAACGTCTGAGGAACGTCACATTGGGACCCACGGATTAGAATGGAACGAACAGGGTGAGCAGCTGAGTTTATCAAGACGACTAAGACCATCCATGGCAACACGCAATTCCAGAAGCCTCACCCTCAACGCTGGACGTGGGAGTCCCCCAGTGACAGTACCATAACGAAATAGACCACATCATAGTAAACAGAAAATTTTGCCTAATCGATGCTGCTGTTGCCCCAAAATTTTACAGAGGATCAGACCACCGCCTCCTTGGTGCAACATTCCATTTCTCACAGAAAGGAAAAAAAGTTGCTTAATTAAAAAACCAAAGCCCCAGAACCACCACAAACTGGAACTTATTCAATTCATTAGTCGGCTGCTGAGAAGATGCCGTTGCCGATAACACCGATGATGAATGCGATCGGCTCTTTCAACATCTTCACGTTAGCGCTATGAATGCTGAGAGTTCGCAAGTCGCAAGTCAAGATTTCTGTCTCCAGAAACACTCGAGCTGGTTACGCCAGCGTGGAATCGCACGAGCTGCAGGCCACCGCGAACTAACGTCCGAACTTGCAAAACAATACAGACAGGCGATAAAAGAAGATCTTAAAAAGAGTAGAGCAGCAGTAATGGTCTATGCTACAGAGACTAGGAAAAGCAATCGCAAAGCCCGAGGAAGCTTCGCCAATTGCAAGACCGAGATGATTGCCCTCCGAAGCCCAGAAGAAACGATAACAGCGTCCAGAAAGGCAATCGAGAAAATCATTCATGAATACTTCTCAGATCTCTTCGATAGCCACGTCCACCTCCCATCATATGAAATAAAAGAGGATGGATGTGTGCTCCACCGGTTCTCCCTTCCGAAATCCGACATGCCATTTCGTTGGTGAAAAATGGGAGTGAAAATCGAAGGTCAGCGATTACACCATTTTTGCTTTACTGATGACATCGGCCTTGTAACACCAACAATTAGCCAAGCGGAATAAATGCTTCCCGACTTTAACAAAGCTTGTAAAAAGATTGGTCTTCCACTAAATCATACAAAACGATGTTCATGAGGAACGGATTGGTTTCCTATGCTCCATTCACGCTAAACGGAACGAATATCTCCGAACCCTCCAACTAAGTCTATCTAGGTCGGGAAATCGATATGATGAACGACTTAGCTCCAGAGTTGAGCAGAAGAAAACGAGCGACTTGGGGAGCTTTCCAGAACATCGAGGATGCAGTGAACAGAAAAAGAACAGCCGACTCTGTGCCCACTTTTTCGACTCAACGGTTCCTCCTGCCCTAACGTATGCGTTAGAAACCCGGTCGCTATGCAAGCAGGATGAAAGATCACTCAGCGTTATCGAACGCGCTGTCGAAACGACGATGCTAGGAGTATCCCGTTTCACACAGGCAAGGGATGGGATCCGAAACTCCGACCTACGTCAACGATCGAAAATCAAAGATGCCGTTCTACACGCCAAACAGTCGAAGATAAGGTGAGCTGGACACGTAGTGCGTATGAATGATAACCGATGGACAAGGGCTGTTAGTGACTGGATTCCTGGGGATGTCAAACGTACTGCAGGAAGACCACCGACCCGATGGTCAGAGTTCTTCACCTAAAGCGTAGAAGAAAGATATGATGCTCGACGAGTCCCTAGAGCGAGGACAACCCACTAGGCTACTTTAGCACATAACAGGGAAAAAGTGGATGATTTACTGGTGCCCGTTCGAGTGACTCGACGATCAGCGGGACTACGGGTGATATAGGTGACAGATGCCTCTATTTGAGAATAGAATTTCGAAAGTTGGGAAGCGCATTTCGATACGGCGAAATGACGAAAAATCATCGAGAGGAACCCTTCGGGGTGGCTCGATACTCACAGAAACAGTCACCAATTCTTATTACAACAACCATGTACCAGTGTTGGAACATAGTGAACATAGGATTTCGTTACAATCTATAACTTGTGCTGCTATGCCAACGAGTTGCGTATTTTGCACTGAATTAGCAATTTTAGCATAAAAGTTGCAGTCCTTACCCACATGCAATTCTTCATCTGAAAATTGCTCTTTGTGGTTAGTAGTGTGTAAAACACTTTCAAATGCTGGCAGCAATGTGTTTATATGGTGTATCATCACTTCATATGTTAAACAAGAATAAAATTCTCGCCGTTAAATCAATGCCTGATGGATGTGCCATGCATCCGACTCCATTAAGCATCGTTTAGAGGTGAATGAATGCGCATCTACCCTTTACAACGACTCGCGATGGAATACCGATGTATCGGGTTAGTGCTGCTATCCTCTCAGACAAGTCTGGTACCAATTTGTCGACCCCGGAGGGATGAAAAGCTTGGTGGGCCATGGGCGTTGGGATGGACTACACGGGTGTGCTGCAGGGCGCCTCCGACTACTGCGCCACAAGCGCCCTTATATATAATAAGAACATTATTTTAATTCTATTGGTAATAAAACGATTATTGATCTTTATTTCAAAAAGCACAGGTGAGATATCTCGACTTCAAGTTGAAAGTGGTCGTCATCCTCGTATCATAAGCATTCAAATCAACACATTCTTTCGTTAATGTGTTAAATGATAATTCGATGTTTTAAGTTTTTCTACGATATGATATGATTAAAAATTGACAAAAGTTATGCAGTACTCTATTCTAACTACTCTAATCTCTTATTGTCAGAACCACTCCCAGCGGCTCACTGCCTTAGCGTGGCTGAGAGGTGTTCCTGGGCACCTGGTTGCAACGTACCGCAGGTGATGATTCATCACCACAGCAGGGCCACCCAAACTGAGAAAGAGTCCGGCGTTTCCATCAGAAAACGCAGCTAAGAGTAAATCAATGCCAGGATCCACCACCGTTCTGGTATCAAACTAGTCACGTGGTGGAAAATCTCGCTCTGATCCACAAAGCGTGCGACTGGCTGTCGTGGTGACGACCTGGGGCAGACTTCGGTTAAGCTGACCTCAGGACTGGGGAAACCGGCAAAACTCCGAAAAAATGGAAATTTCGTTGGGGCTCCATCACCTGTAAGGACGAGCCATCCAAATATCCATGTATTATTTTGTGGATGTATGGCACACTACGTAACTTTAACATTTCACAGGACTTGAACATAGAGTAAATCATCTACTCCACCTAACGCCCTAAATCTTGCAAAAATTGGAACTGTAAAGCTCAGTTTTGCTTATAACAGTGTACATAGACAATATATATCAACACATGTCTTTGAAAACAATGGGTGTTGATAAGTTCGAAAATGAATGAGTAATAACCTACCGTGTAAACGGGTCTATACTTGAGCGCTTCACTTATGTCTACTGCAGGGTCAAAACCTTCATTTTGCAAGGGAACATTCATTGCGTCAAAACGAGAGTACACATCAATGACTCTGAATGGATGGAATATGCTTCTAAAGGTATGTAATCCAAAATGAATGATCGAACTGTTGAAGTCTAGCACAAATACCTGAGAGTAGGAAGCTCAACTACTGGTACTGAGGAAACACCCGCATTAAGAAGAATATCCAGACAATCAATCAGCGGAGTATCACGGTAAACCTTAAAGTTGCAGCTTGACCGAATTGTTTTGAATAATATAAAGGACGAAATGACGTACGACATGAAGCCCTTTCCAGGTTCCAACATTTAGCTGTTTTGGAGTTTTGATAAAATGTGGCGGTTGAAAGAAATCTCTCCCCTAAAACTTAGTGATACTGAATGTAGAGCAAAAATCGAGTCGCGATTTTAACAGCAACATATTTCTTTTAGGTGGATGTCTTGCCATTGACAACAGCCGTGAACTTACATGATACCACAGAAACTTCAGAATGTGTTTAAGTGTGAGAATTCCCTGAGGCTCGAATGAAATTGGGTCAATAACAGGTAGACGATGCACTCGATGGGTGGATAGCATCCTAATGGCTTCAAAAAGGCTAAAAAGAATTTTGAAAGAAAATCAAACGCCAAGGAAAATTATGCAAAACAACTAAAACAGAAAAAGGGAAAAAAGACAAAATGGTCGAAGAAGAAGTTAGAACATGACAATGTAGTTGCCTTTCTACTGTGCTGATCCACACCAACTTTTTACGCGTCGCTACCTTCGCAACCAATTCTGTAACTGCTGTTTCGAAACGAAATGAAATACCATGTAATAAAATGTAATAACACTTTCCTTGATATCTTTTGACCGTAGTAAGACCGAAATCCTTTCTTTCTTCTGCCGTAATGAAGTCTGGCTCGCTGGAAATGGAACGTGGTTTGATTCCCATTATGGCTACAGTATTCAAATGTGTAGAATACCGAAAGATTTTCAAAACAACACGAATGTGGTCGGTGGATGATAGCACACCAGTAATAACGTTATGAAACCCTTCACCGAACAAGACTACATGGTGAGTTCCTATAAATATTACAGCACAAACGTCTAGATCACTATATGCGTACAAATGTGATACAAGATAAAAAACAAAACTGTCACCATTCAAAAGGACATGATGACGTCCTTGCCCCACTGCCATATCCTCATTGAGAACGAGCACACTCTCGTCGCGCGGTATTGCTTCTGCGCAGGCATTCCTCTGCAGTAGCCTTACTATCACGTCAGGCTCTATCTAAAAGTTCCATCAAAACATAGAAATAAACGAGGAGTGCGCTAAAAAGGAAACTACAAATGTATTTATTACCCATTTGTGAACAGTACGACGACTGACGCTCACTGTAGAAGATTGGTCAGGGTTCGCCATCGATAATCCAGACAAGACGCGATTCTATGAAATATTGGATTGGAATTGTAAGCATCGAAAGAAAGCGACAACGAAAAACTTTAGAAGGAAACACTTAGGAGCACTGATTCAGAAGAGTTGTGATAAATTCTTATCCTAATAATAAATTAAAAATGGGAAGTTAAAAAACAACAGATCAGCGGACAAGATGTTATTGGGATTTATGCGATAGATTTGGAACAAAAACTGATATTCCCTACGAAATCCTACATATAGGCGTATTTAGTTTTGTTTTAGAAACCTACTAACGATATTAAGCAACTGCTATGCAAAATAAGAATAGACCTATACCAGCTTTGCCAGAGCTATTTATCGATTCCACGTAGACTGCATGTTATCAACTCATGTTCTAACATGTTTGTTCTTGTGAAATTAGTTCGACACCATGTAAAACATTAAGATAACGCCAAAGTTGGCTAGCCAAAACTGCAATTCCCTATTATGTGACCTATTTCAACATGCCACTCTCCACCGGGAGTCTCGCATGTCCAGCGTTGACAGAGGGCTTTTGAAGCTGTGATTTACAACAAATCGTCTTGATCATAATGACAAACTCAGTTGCCCACCCGCTTGTTCTGTTCTAATCCGTGATTGCCAACGTGGCGCTCTACAAACATTCTTTTGGGTCCAATCATAACGTAAAAATTTTCAATGAAGACCATAAATATGTACACCATATTTCACGACTTTTCAACTTCGTCTCCACCACAAATTGGGTGACGGTGCATGCACGACGAAGGCTGTCAAAGCCGCTATTGATCCAAACCTCTTCCACGGTAAACTTTGATCCAGGTTGATAGCTGTTAGAAAGAATTCCTCATGGCCAAACTGGTGTTGACGTGAACGCCTACGCAGCCGATACCTCCATTATTGCATGTTTCAGCTTTTGTGGTATCGCCGACGTCGTTGAATTGGTGGCATCTTCTCTTTTCGGCCAGTCCGATGACATCTAACAGATAGGTCGTCTAACGTTAGTAATAATAAGTCGTAATAAGTCATCTAACGTCTGACGATAAGCTAACACGAGGTAGCTGAAAAACTTTATTCGGCCAATGTTTAGTCGTCTTCGTCTTCTTCAGAACATGAATGATCCGAACCAATTGCAGATAGCCCTTCCTTCTTCCAATGTGGATCTTCGTGATAGCATCTAGTCTCAGTTAGAAAGCACCCGAATGAAGCAATCCACTAAGCAGTGCTCTACTATACAGGAGAGCTACAGGCTAACCTATTGTTCGTAGCGAAAAATTTGTTGTTCTCCGAGCAATAAATCCTCCAGAAGTCCATTCAGTGAAAGGCCAACGAAAATGAATGTAAGGCAGAAAAAATTTGGAATTGGAAATGGAAATGAGGTTGAAAACCACCTTGCAGAACTCCTGTTCACAGGATGTCTGCTTCATGGTAATCAATTTTTTGAGAACAGAGAATGTCGCAGATGGAAATGGGAGTGCCCTAACGATACAGGTGCCGTGATTGTCTACTAAATATGTTGAGCGCGTTTTCTTCTAAGGATTCGATTCAGCTGTAAGCTAGAAAAAGCTTGTTATCATCCAAGAGGAGCGACACAAGTTGTATATGACGAGAATAATCTCAATCTATTCTTTTTCTGACATTACTATAACATAAAGAAAAACCCAAGCGATGACTACAAGCTGCTTATGGAATGACTTCAAATGTGCCACAAAATCGCCACTGTTCCTCAAACAAGGTGTTCAAACCGCACATCCACTACCACTAAAGAGTTGCTCGAAAATAGATACTGAGACTTGATCCTTCTGCTACACACCTAATCCGATCTACAATAAATACCAGCTGTAGAAGACCACTGCAGCACGGTTTACCGATGTAAGCCAAAAAAGTTATAAGAACCAGCTCAAAAACAGTTTAGTTTGAAGAAGTGTCGCCATAATTTATAAGACCATAATGGTCCGCTATCTGCTATTACGAACCAAGATGGAATTTTTTTTCGATCCTATCCGTGCTCCACTCCAAGCGATTCTACTCGATGCGACAACGAACAACCACATCGCCAGGACGACCACATGTGAATAATCGGCTCGTATCAATGCAGTTCTAAAGAAGACAAGGACGTCGAAACGTTAGCTGAATGAACGCCTCAATCAAACTCGAGTTAGTTTAATAAAACAAGAAGGCAAGGCGGGTCTATCACCACATGCAGCCATAATATGGAATTCATAACGGAAAAGTTCTACACCAATGTTTTCCTTTCCACAGTCCCTTCTCTGACGCCAGAAACTCTGCTGGAGAAAGACCGTAGAGGATTCCGCTCTCGGAAGTTCGCATTGCGGCAGAAAGCATGAAGATAGGCGCAACCCAAAAGGTACAATACATTCAGAAGCAGAAAGTCTTAGACCAGTGGAAAACGTCGTGTACGATCGTCCTAACCGAGAAGAATGACCAAAGAGGTCTTTGTAACCATCTTTCGATAATTCAAAAGACCGGCTTTCTATTAATATCGGCGTAAATAATCAATATATATGTATATACTTATGGACTGTCCTTGTTGGTATAATGCGAAGCTGGTATGTTGTTTCTGCTGCTGTTGCTGAATAGCTGACGTTTCGGCAACTTCACCTTTCTGAGAGCAGTGCTGTTGTGTGTGTGATCACCCGTGTATTGTTCAGGTGGGATCTTCCCAAATTCTTGTTGAGTATACTCTAGAAGCTGCCCCCGAGGATTACCTATTGCGCATATCCAAAATTTTATTTGGCGCTCAACCAACTGAGCAAGCAATATTGCGATAGGAATCCTGCCCCTTAAAACACATCTAAACAGTGTCAAGGGTCATATAATACTGTTCGAAGTACTACCCACCTCCTGTCCTAACCTTCGTCGACCACGAAAAAAGCGTTTGACAGCGACCGAGCAAATCCAAGCCTATCAGCGCTCGCGGACTGAGGAGTGCATCCGTCCTATACAAGAGCTATAGCTGTTATGTAGCTCTTATGTAAGACAGATAAGAGCTATAGCTGACTGTTGTCGGAACTGCAGAATAAGGATAAAGCATTTCCATCAACTCCTCACCATACCCATGCAAAAATGAATTTGACAGCTCAACACAATATCGCTGAAGCCGTTCACTGCCAAACTGCAGTAGATGATGAAATCACTCGATTGCGACGAAAAGGACATACGTAGTCGTGGAAAATTCCTATCAAATTTTCGTTTCACGAATGATCCCGTAATCTTTTGGAATAGCACCAATGAAGCAGAGGAGATGCTCAGTGAGCTCAAAGACGTTGGAAAAAAGATTGAGCTGCGCATAAATACAACGAAGACCCAGTTCATGGAACATCCAAACTGCGAAGACGTTGAAATTAAACTGGGCTGTTAAGAGACTACAGAGACCACCTTATAAATGCCCATTGAGCGTTCAAAGAACATGGTTAAGAACATGAAAAAGGAGAATAGCATGGGTCGCATTTGGGCCTCTCAGAGAAGCCAACGACCAACTGCTGAATCCAAAACTTCGGTTCCCTTTTTGAACTCAGCAGTCCTCCCAGCTCTCCATTATGCAGCACAAACATCGGCTGGTATTGAAACACGTCAAGAACTCTGCGCACCACCCACAGATCGTTTAAACAGTGTCTTCTGAAATTTAACGGGTGCTGACAACGTGTAGTTGGAATGAATTCAACGGGTACTCACAACATGTAGTTGAAATGCTTAGCTCTGGTCTTCAAAACCAATCTCATCTTAGGGATCCACGAGAAGATACATCATTTGCGAAGCATAGATGGGCTGATCACATAATGAGAACAAAAGAGAACAGATAGACGAAAAGAACAGTGGACTCCAAGAGAATGCGGGCATCCTACTGGACGACCGCTCAAAAACAATAGGTCGACGGGCTCGCAAATAACATCAACCACATCCGTAGATGAGAAAGGTTTACGGAATGGGCTTCGCAGACCTCACCTTGTTCAAA
Organism: Angiostrongylus cantonensis; assembly: GCA_009735665.1. Taxonomy (NCBI): domain Eukaryota; kingdom Metazoa; phylum Nematoda; class Chromadorea; order Rhabditida; family Metastrongylidae; genus Angiostrongylus; species Angiostrongylus cantonensis. Next base: position 458,246 of record MQTX01000100.1, read on the forward strand.
GAAGACGATTGCGAAAGAAAAAAACGAACTGAAACTGCACTGGGGCACTCAGCACCGGTGAAGGCTGGCCATCTAATTGCCTAAGCATCCAAGTAAGCACCCTATATATATAGCAGGTCAAGGATGCAAGTCCGGAACATTTTTATTTATTTCCAACAACTGCTATGTTCTCTTAGAAAAAAATTATTGTTATTATGGGCGTTCTTGAAAGAACTGAATTTTTAAGCAGTAGCCTAAAATTGTATGATGAAAAAAGCGTTGTGGTCATCTCTGAAGGGCAAACAGATCGTATTCATTACGCTCATAGATATGGACTTGTTCACACAAAGTGAAGCCGTATATATTCATATATAGTAATTCTTAATTCATTAACATTGGTCTCTGGTGATGAGAGCTATTTATGGTTTAGAGGCACTAGTGTTCTTCGTAGGCAGTTTAGGCATTCTAGCAGTGTTAACGTTCGTCAAAGCGCTGCCTTATTAAAGACAAATATTCAGATTATGTCCTGCTCTGACTCACTTTATCGTCGATATGTATTAAATAAACTGTTTAATTACATCAGAAATCAAATATTCTATCAAAATCTTGGAGGCAGAGCAAGGTGAAATGGTTGAGTGATGTGACTCAACAGTAGCGAAAATCCTTTTAGTAAATCTAGAGAGGAAATTGTCAAAGAATCATGTGAACGACGGCAGACAACAATGTCACTAATGTCATTACGGGATTGCAATCCACATCTGATCTGACTACGGTTATACAGTTACTTCAATGCAAGTTCTTGAATAAATTAACTAGATGACCCATCTTTAAATCCCAAGCATGCTCTAGTGTTTCCTCCATTTATTTGTTTTGCAACCTCATTTCTAATGATGGTCGGGATTACGTGGTTCGCCATTGGATAGATTATTGGAAGTCTTCTAACTGGCTTGTTAAATGCAATCAGAGGTTGGCTTCATCCCCGGGTCAGCAAAAATACCGTCCCAGATCGTCCACACGTCTTATCACAGACAGTTCCCAGGTGCTATGGATCGAAAAGTTTACTGTGCGCTGCGATTGCGGCTCTTGTAGAACGATAAACGTTCTTGCAACTGTTCAATCGGCGGTTGGAAGGCGCTATGACAATTTGAATTATCAGTCAGTCAAAGTTCCTAACATATTAGTGAGCGAACACAACACTTCGCTTCGACAGGTTTTTAGATTCAACCATTTGATGGACCTACTCCAAATCTTCATTTCCCTTCTAGTTCGGCTTTTCTTGCGCTAATGCGCTACATGCGGAAATGAAGTGCTTAAGGAAAAGAGGCAGCGCATGTTATTTCACAAGATGAGAGACTTACACAAGCAGGCCGAACATGCTATTGAACAAAGCAGATTTGTGTAAGCACGTAGGGCTTTAAAAACAAGACGATAAATTATATCTATGCCGTCACAATGTCCACTAAAATATCCTGTGAAAACAAAAGGAAAAGACACCTACCTCAATGTCCTACTTTCATCGGTTTCAACATCGTTCGATTACCTTGAGCTAGAAGCGATAAAGGAAGCTTTAAACTACCAGGTTACCTTGTCTAGCGTGCAAATATCCTCCACAGAAGCTATCTATCTATAAGAACCACACTGCAGTAGCGACAACTTGAAATTAGCTTTATTTACAATAGAATTCACAGTAGAATGAAGAATATCATTCCCAGATGTTTAACGAAACCATGCAGTACTTACTGCAGTGTTCAATATCACTTTGAATAAAGAAGGAATTAGGATTTGTAGTAAAACAAAACAAAACGAATGTTGACATTACAAAAATGAGCAATAGTCGAACTGTGAACGAAATGGTAACCTAAGGACTGAAAAGAAAGAAATCCTTCTTTTGCTCTACGGCTCCACTTCAGATCTGATTAAAGATAACATACAAAACACAAAATATGTAACAATTACCAAATGAATTATGTTAAATTTAGTGAATACTCATACTTCCAATGTTTTTCTCCAGTTTTCCAGTTGCTGTATCTTCCAGAAGGGTAGCACTAAGATGAAGACGATTCCGTAATTCCTAAAACAAGATGCACGATCAGTCTCAACATAAGACGATACCTTATACAAACCAACATGTGGTCTAAAACTGTGTGGATTCATAGCAGATTCCACAGATCTTCACTACAGCTTTCCCACTTGTCCTATTGCTAACGCGCTTAAAATAAAAGTCTTTATGAAAAAAAGTGAAGGAACTGTGTATCATGGGCTCCAGAAATCCAGAACTCCATTTTTGTAGAATAAGATAGGATGTGTTGTGTAGGTACAAATCTTTGTATTCTAGCAGTTTTTTCAACTAGTGAAATTTGGTTTGAGATGAGAGGGAGATTAGTTAGAAATTGAATGTAACCATAAATTAGCATAAAAGGTATTGCACCCAATCTATTACCAAGTGTTAAAAAGAGGTTTGCTGGGAAGGACAGCTTTGCAAGAGGTTTAGTGAGACGTAGGTACAATAATCCACTACCTCGCCTCCAACAAATGGTGCGTGTAGCGCAGTGGTCGGAGGCGTCCTGCAATACACACATGAGATCGATCATCACCGTGCCCATAGTTCACCAAGCTTTCCATCCTTCTGCGTGGGCAAACTGGTACCAGACTTCTCTGGGAGGATAGCAGCACTAGCTCGATGCGTCAATAGAGAAGCGTGAGTCATTGTAAAGGCCAGATACGCATTCAATCACCTCCAACGATTCTTAGTGAAGTCGAATGCATGGCGCATCCCTCAGGGATTGATCAACGCTGGAAGTTTCATCCTATATTCTTCATGTCTCACGCACATCAACGTAGATAACAATTTTGACTCCTTTGAAACGGCAACTACCACAAAAGCTCTACACTGTAAACGAGTCACTAAACAAAACATAGCAATTTTTCATGTGTTGTGCAATATTTAGGACAGGAGCTTTTCTACAAGGAAGAGAGGAGCGCGAAAAAACCGTAGTTTCTCATAAAAATTACGCAGCGCAAATCTCAAAAACACCCATGTAATAACTGGAATAAGAGAACATGGTAGTAAAACTCCACCGGTCCAACTTTATGATCTTCACTTTTCTGATGACACTCTCTTACAACACCTATATGAGTCAAATGAAACGAATGCTAGTCGATTCCAACAACTTGAGCAGACAAAATGGTTTTTAACCTTACTTGCTCAAGAAAACAGTAATTTTAAACAGAACAGGACCATGCACAACGCAAATAAGAGAGAAGATTCGAAGCTCTAAACAGGTCTAAAGATCAAACACACAGTCCCATAAGCCTAGATGTCGAGTCCAAAACGTGGTGTTTTACGGAACTCCACCAACCCAACAGTGACTTCATCACGAAGATCCTATAGAAAAATATGACGATCTCCTACTCTCAGGAATTACGAGAATGCATTGAACTATTTCCTACGTGATAGAGACAAAATGGAGACTTTAATGGTGCACGGTAGACCCATTCGAGAACCAATGTGCGAATAGCTGAATGTAAGATTTAAAAGAAAAGTTTATCGCTTACTTTGTCGTTGGACTCAGATGTATGGTAAGCGTAGTGACGCCGTGTAGGTCGAAAAGGTTTCAGATTTGCACCTGGTTTGACAACCATGTAATTTATAACGTCGGAAAGCGAAATTATACCCTAAACAGACCTCATATAATCGTTGATTCTGTGAAGTATAACTAACGTTGTTTTAAAGAAGAATGAACAAACTACTCGAAAGAGTTATTAAAACGGACAAACAGAAATGCTAACCTCAATGGCGCCCTTCTCATTGACGGCACACAGACGATGAACATTTTTCTCTACAAGCACTGTAATTGCTTTCCATAACGTGTCCGTGTCTTTAACCGATACTACACGATCCTTATTGTTCTAGACTCCAAAAAAATGGTCAGAGATATAACTAATAACACGCGTTAGCTTATAAGAACAAAAAATTTACTCTGTCAAAATTCTTGAATTTCAGCGCCTGCTCCACAGTAACACCTAAACAAGCGTTCTCCTCTAACGCTATACCAACTGCATCGAAACGAGAGTATATGTCAACAACCCTTAAGTAAAAACAATGCTAGACAATGAATTCGACATATTAATGATGAAAGAGTCCTTTAAAATAACTCTAGTTGAAGATCTCTCATAAATAAACTAACTTAAAAGTATTACGCTCAACTACTGGTACACCTGAGACTCCTTTGTTAAGCAAAATGTCCAGACAATCGATCAAAGGAGTATCCGGAAAAACCTGGATACGTATGCTATAACATGATCACGAAATATGGAAAAACAGACCACTACGAAGATTGACAAAAGTCAATCAAGAAGGCAAGAAAAATGAACGAAAAGAAGGAAAAGTTCATAAAAGTCATTGAGAACGCTTTAAACTAGAAACAGACCACTCGAATTCCAACCCAAGATCCCACGTTCAAGTCCTTAGCCGTACAGACGTGGAATTCCGGATGAGAAAACTGCTGACCCTGTATGTGTAATATAATGCTTAAGAATGAACTCCAATATTAAATCATTGGTAAAAAAGATTCATCAAAAGTAAAACTGAACACGAACAAAACACCAGAGAAATTTGAGTAGTCGTTTATGAGTAAGAATAAACAGTGGACTGCCAGTATCGGGATCGAAAACTGGCAAACGATGTATTCGATGTTGAACAAGTAATCGAGCCGCTTCCAGTAAACTTGAAATATGATCATGAGATCGAACAGAAACAAGGCAAAGAAGCAATTTCTGAAATGGTACCTGCTATCAGCGCTAATATATACCAATTCCTTGAACTTTCCTTCTTTTTGCACTAGTTCTGAACGAGACTGAAGAACGATCTACCTATTCGAACAATTAAACACTATATCAACCTCTATACTTTCGTATTGTCAGCTTTCCAATATCCTCTTTCGGATCTGCTATGTCACTTTGTTTTCGTTCCCTAAAGATGGGACATTAATCAGTAACATCTCATAGAATTAGAATTTTCTGTACGTTTTTGGACGAAATATCGTTTTTATCTTCTCGGACCAATTTTTTAAGATATATTACCTCCGAAATTCCTTGCTTTCAGCTCAATATCGGTTTATGACAAAAAAAGAACAAGAACTGATGAAATTCACTACTTCTACTAACTAGGTGCCACTGCTCATAAATCGACCACACTACTATACTGCTTTACGAGCTAGAGATTTTCGACAAAAACTGAGCTAATAAAACCGTGTAAATTCGACCTATCCTAAGCCTCTTACTTCTTCGACAAAATGGGACCATAAAGTAGTCCATAGAATCCATAAAATCTGGAAAAAAAGAAAGAACCTGTGTAACATCAGTATTACTCGGATAAAATCTGTAACTGACAGAATTCCAGTAATTAATCCACCCTGCTCGCCATTCGATAATAACACATGTCGAGTGTCTGAATGAAAACGTACAGATTTAGAACGACAATTTAAACCTGTCAATACTTTAACCAAATCTTAGTGATCAATTGTAAACACCAGATAAACACAAAGGTGAAAGAGCAGCATCCCGTGTAGGAATGAAGCAGTTTACATATGTCTGTTAATCATGAATATTCATTGAAGTTCGGAGTTTTCATTGGAACGTTCACGTGGCCTAGGAGGCAGGATCAGCGACTAAGAGTCTGATGGGCATTTCTCATTCATACAACGACACTTCGAATAGTAAAACTGAGATTTGCGGAACTAAAAGTTTACGGAAAACTAATAGAAATAATGACTCAAGCAAAGAACATTCAAACAACGGAGGGAAAGAGATTTTAACCTTAAACGTCCCTTCAATTTCTTCCTGGTAATATCTGTATGAAATGTATGTCTAAGGAGAACCTGCATAACTAAGAAATGAACAGATCCTCCAGTATATTCTACTCAAACATACACCGCTACTCAGACACGATACCCTTCAGAGTCGAATAAAGGTAAAACGGTTGAGAAAAAAAGAAAAAGCAGGACTTACTTTGATAAATAAGTCCATTCAAAGCCTTCCACAATATAAGCCCTGTATCAAATATAACCACTTTACTCGATGTTGGCATCGCTTCGTAGCATTGATTCATTTGAAGAAGACGAGCATACGAATCGGGTTCATGATATGGGATCTGTAAGAAGAATCAGAATCCTTCATCGGCCTAAACCATAAGAATCATCATATAAACAGTATATTTTAAGATAAAACAACCATTATGACCATAATGAAGCTGACATATTTGCAAAACTCAGGACTGCAGAATACTGCGGTGGAGAACGAACGCGCTATCACCTTTTCCGGTGTCTAACGCCATCACCACCACCCCAAGCGAGTCAATCGCTTTGTCGTTCTCTGAGCTAGTTTTCTACCTACCAGTGCTCTCAGTAATCACCCGTCTTTGTATAATTACAAAATCACTGATCACTACAAAACTGTGAAAAGGATAAAAAGCTCTCGGCGTTGATCAATTCTTGAGGGATGTGCCATGCATTCGACTTCATTAAGCACCGTTTGGAGGTGATTGAATCCACATCTGGCCTTCACAATGACCCGCAGTGGCCTAACGATGTATGGGACGAGTGCTGCTATCCTCCCAGATAAGTCTGGTACCAATCTGCAGACCCAGGATGGATGGAAGGCTTGGTCGATCAGGCACGCGGGAATCGATCCCATGTGTTGCAGGGCCATTCCAACCACTGCGCCACACGCGCCCTTATAAAATTATAATTGCCAACAAAAAAAAAGTTAACAATCAATATGATTGAAAACCTCTGATGCAGATTTTTCTAGAACACTGCGAGCATGCCTGAGTCCACGGAAAGAATGCGGCACTGATCGGACCGACGATGATTGCGTGCTAGTAGATCTCATCGCTCTGGGAGAATGACGCGATATCGATTCGGAATGCGACATCTCTAGTCTTCTATAATCGGAAATAGTTTAAAAGTATAATAATTCGGAACACTTCTAATACAACCGAAGAAATGACACAATTTGGCTGCAGAATTACAATTTTAAGAAAGACACTCACGTCACAACAACTAAAGAAACAATAACAATAACAATAACAACAACAACAACACCAACAAAACAACAAAATATAATCGAACCACCATATTCATAGCTGTTATGTTGTTCAGTGTAATAGAAACACTTGTGAGAGACATCAATATCAAACAGCCGCAGAAAAACCTATGCAAAAACCTCTGCCATGACAGACAGAGAGAAGATCGATGACGCTGATTGAGCTACGAGAGGATTTACACTGGAAAATGTTATAAAACTACTAAACATTTAAGTGCTAGACCAGCTGTCTCGCCTGGTAGAACGTCGACGCACTAAAGCAGTAAGTTCATAATGAAATAGTATGACAGTAAAGCATTGTCAACATCTGTCAAACCTGTCTATTGTTTTATTGCAGCTTGAACACGATATTACAAATACTAGCAAGACATCGGAATCCGGTATGATGAATTAAAAGATTCAGTTGAACATAAATATTGTAGAGATACAAAGTGATCCTATCTATGAACCATAGAATAGAAACAAGTCTTCTAACTATAAAAGATCTCAGGTTCCTGGCGTTGATCAATCCCAGGGATCCGCCATGCATTCGACTTCATCTAGCATCGTTTGGAGATGATTTAATGCATATCTGGCCTTTACAACGATTCGCAGTAGCCTACGGATATATCGAGGCAGCGTTGCTATCCTCTCAGACAAGTCTGGTACCAATCTGCCGGCACCGGAGCGATAGAGGGCTTGGTGGGCCTGTGGCGCACAGATCGATCCCAGGTGGATTGCAGGGCGCCTCTGACCATTGCACCACGTCTGCCACTTCTATCTGTACTTTGCCGAAAATACACTTACTTTTAAGATATTAGAGACTTTTAGTAGAATTTAATGTTGAATGTCATTAACATAAAACTATGTCGATCACAGTGATGATGCTCTAACTTTACAATCTTCGTGACTCGACGTCTTGAATGAGAGGCAAAGTATAGATACAGTAGCCAGCTAGAACAACCTATCTAGAGATTCATCAGTGTCTATAGTTCATTTAAATACCGAAAGAGGACAGACCTACCTAGTGGTACGTCAACTACTTAGAGATTTATTATGTGAAGTGCAGATCTGGTACAGTTAATTTGTAGTTAGCATGAAGAAAATTCAGAAAACTACTGAAGTAAAGAACATTGAAAACATTGCTGTGTAGCACAAATGGGTTGGAAATCTCTACAGAAACGTTCAGCATCTAGCCAAGAAATGGCTCTAACGATTCCAAAACACTTCGAATAGACGAAGAGAGCAAAATATTCGAGAAAACAACAGAGGCACATATAGAAAGAAACTTAACGGTATAGATTTGAAGAACTTAATTAATTTACAACTTTGTGTCGATGGAACATCGCTTTCGTAGAAAACAACAACTCAGAGTTTTACAGATTTAGGCAAAAGTTTGTGAGGCAGAACCCATAGTGTTAATACGAGAAACAACAACTGACGAAACCGCCTTTGACAACAAGTTCCTTTATAATAAAGTGTAATGATGAAACTCCCATCCCCCGTCACGACCTCCCAGGTTGCGATGGAGTCTGGCATTTCTATCAAGAGAGTAAACCAATACTAGGTTCTACCACCGTCCTGGTAACAAACTAGTCACATTGTGGCAAATCTCCATCTGATCCACAAAGACGGCCATTGCCTGTGGTGGTGACGAACTGGGGCACACTTTGGCTAGGCTGACCTCGGGATTCCAGGAAAACACAAAGACTAAGCCAGCAAGACTCCGAGAAGTGGAGCGTGCTTGTGCTATCACGACCAATGAAGAAGAATCAACCAAGTATGCAAGTAAGTGAGGCGTAATGATGAATATAACACTAAAATAGACAAAACTTAAACGAGACCCAACTGTGGACACGAATGTTGTATGAAAAGATGTATAAAGGCAAAACTATTCTAGCTACAAATTACTATACTACTATTATTATATTACTGTATTACTACTACACTACTATACTGCTATACTATGCTACTACTATTATACTACTGTAAATTACACTATCTTGGGATAATATTTCAAGCATATGGATGAGAAATGCCAGTCTAACAACACTAAGCAGTCGAGGCAGAATCATTTGCTTTGCAAAGGCATTTCGGAGACAAATGAGATAAGATCCAAGGTGTCTCTAGTGTATACAACAGCAGTGCATGTATATATATATATATATATATATATATACATAATATATATATGTTTCGGCGTTGATCAATCCCTGAGGGATAAACCATGCATTCGACTTCATTAAGTATCGTTGCAGGTGATTGAATGCATATCTGACCTTTACAATGACTAGCGGTGGCCTGCCGATGTACCGAGCCAGTGCTGCTATCCTCCCAGATAAGTCTGGTACCAATTTGCCGACTCCGGTGGAATGGAAGGCTTGGTGGGCCATGGACGCAGGATCGATTCCATGCATAAATACATGTACACATGTGCATATGTGCATGTATATATATATGCACATATAAGCATATATACATGTGTATATTCATATACATATATATATGTATATATATGGCCTAGTTTATACATAAAACGGCACCTTCTAAGGTATGTACAGAGCATACGTAGCGCTGTGGTTAATTAGAGGCGCCCTGCAATACACAAAGATCGATCCTGCGCCCCAGGTTCACCAAGGCCTCCATATCTCTGGGGTCGGTGAATTGATACCCAAACTTGTATGGGAAGATAGCAGCACTGGCTCGATAGATCGGCAGGCCACCATGCGTCATTATGTAGGCTAGATGTGCATTTAGTCACGTGTAAGGATGCTTAATGAAGTCGAATGCATGGGGCATCCCTCAGGGATTTATCAAAGGCGAGAATTTTATGCATTATCCTTTTGCAGCAAACGGCTTTTCTCAAATAATTACCGTTTTGTCCGTTCTTTCTTTCTGTTCTTTCCTTCTTCTTTGTTCCCCATTTTTCGTTGGGGACCAGCTGCACAGTCTTATATGGCTGCGAAATATGCCTGGCTCCGGTCGAAAAGCGAGCTTGAGGTATGGCGCTTGATAAGAAAGTACTTCCCTTGCTGCTCATTGCTGGATTTCTGGAAACTGATCAAAACGCTTCAAGGCTTTCACGCGCTGATGTTTTTGATTCCAATGCGATGATAGTGGCATTTATTTCAATATCTTCTGCTACGTTTTCGTGTCTCTTGCAAGCCTCAAGTGTTGTTCCTAGGTTTCCTAAGTAGGTGGTCTTTTACATGGGCGTAGAGTGATCCATTCTTTTCATTGACGTATTCGTCTCAGCACGGTTTAGAAGTGACTGTGTACACCGAAACCTGAACTCTGCAATCGCCGCATCTTCCGGTGAGGCGCAGCATGCACTTTTGTTGTACAAGGACGCTCATTCAAGCGCTCATGAACTAGTTGACGACGTGGAATGTTCCGTGGGAGTCTAGTAGCTGTTACCAACTTCTGTAGAACGGTTCTTTTCAAACATAGCTTTAGAGCCGTACTTATTTCATTGAAAATCAAGGGCATGTTCAACGTTTTCTCCAGACTCGTCGTTTTGAGGGGATTTTTTCATTGTTCTCACCGTTTTTTTCCGTCGTTTTTTTTTCCTCTAAACCTGGCACGAGTGTTCAATGTTTCTTAGCCATTGAAAATGACTATTTCTCGGCAAACTCTAGCAATTCCTCCTTCTTCTCTCTTCCTGTGCACTCAATGGCGGATGTTCGAAACATGTTTCCCACAAGCGCCCTTTTCGTGTGTGAAGGGTGAGAGGATAGGAAATGAACAAGTATGTCCGTGTTATTTGACTTCCGGTATTATTTGGTGATGTAGCCGTTTTTACAGGTTAACTTGAACATTCAAGAAAGGAAGCAAATATTTATTCCATTTCTCTCGGATGAAATTTGTGTACTCTAACTGTTGACTTAGCGATTCAAAACATTTGTCCCTATCCTCCTGTGTTGATCACATGACGAAACAGTCGTTAACGGGTGTAAAACATGGAATGGATCGAAGCGGAAAGTGAGAAGGTTTAAAAGCATCAGTTATTTCGCAACTTAAAACTGAGTCACCAACAAATCTCATCATTTATTTACCTATTAAAACTCATTGCTCCCAACTGTTTACCACCTCACCATGGCCAGGAATGTGTAGCTGGATGTCTGGGTGCGATGTACAGCGCTGGTATTCACCACATGCCTCCAAAGCTGAGAAGGAATCCAGCGTTTCCATCAGGAAGCCCAGCTAAGAGTAAACCAATACCAGGATCCATCACCGTCCTGGTATCAAAGTCGCATGGTGCCAAATGTCCCACTGATCCGCAAGGGCTGCGACTGCTTACGGTGGTGAAGACATCGGGCAAACTTTGGCCAGGCTGACCTCGGAATTCCAAGAAAAAACAATGACTAAACCAGCAAGAGAAGTGGAGTGTGCCGGGGCCTGCACGACCAGTGAAGAGGGCCATTCAAGTATCAAGTACCAGGTCTCAAAACTCATTAATTAGCATCCACTGATAATTTTACTTCTATCGCCCACTCAACCTTCAAGCTAGACTCATCATCAATTGTGAAGAGCAAACGGATAGAACAGCTTAGTTTATAAGCCTAATATCTATTGAGGAGTTTGAGGATAAAAAGCCAAAGACGCCGTTTTACACGCAAAATTGTCGAAGATAAGATGAGCTCGACACTCGATACGTTTGAATAACAACCTATGGACAAGAGCGATTAGCGACAGCATTCCTTGGAACGTCAAACGTACTGCAGAAAGACCACCGACTCGATGGTCAGAGCTCTTCACGAAAGAAAACCTAGAAGATATGATATTCAAAGAGTTCCTAGAGCGAACAAAACCCACTATTGTACTCTTGCACGCGACAGGAAGAAGTGCAAGATTTACAAGTGTCCATTAGAGTCACTCAACGATCAGCGTAACGACACGTGACAGGTGTTAGCCATCCAATTGCAGAAACACATACCATTCTACCTGACAAGTACCCAAATGTTCCTTGATCGTCTAAGTAAGGTGCATCCTAACAGCACGTACGTGATTAAGTTTTTTGACGTTACCTCACTTTATAGTAACTAGTCGAATGATTCCGCGGTGCATGCCATCCATGCGCTCTCTATGCAACACGAAGTAATAATAAACGTGTATGGTTTCTCGATTCAGCAGCTCACGGCTCTCTTAGGAGAGTGCCTAAACTGTTTAATCTTCGAAGAGTCCGAGAAATACTACACGTAAATGAGAGGGTTGGCAAAGAGAGCGCGAATAACACGAAGCTTTGGCACTGCGTAAATGTCTAAACTTGCAGCCCGTGAACTCGGTCTCCGGCCACTAATCTACTCTAGGCATATTGATGACTGTTTAGTCATCTGCTCAATACAAAAGGAGATGGGAGAATGTTATGATTTGGTTAACTAACAAACATAAGTTCCACCATAGAGAAACTGGTATCCGCTGTTGAACGTTCAATTCAATCTGTTCAAAAACAGCCACATCACCAAAAGGGTGCTGAAAGCCACGTAAAATTAACATATTGGTTCATTAGCTTTCCTCTCAGCCTTCACGCATAAAAAGCGCTCTTATGAAAAACGTGTTTCGAATAGTGTTTGCACAGGAAGAGGGTAAAAGGAGGAATTTCTAGACTTGACCGAAAAATAGCCATTTTCATTGGCTACGACACAGTAGCTATTCGGGATAGGTTTAGAGGAAGAATCACGACTCAAAACGATAAGCATGGTGAAAATAGGCTCTCGTTTATCCTGCCCTTCATTACCAACGAAATATGTCCAACTACAAAACGCTGCTTAAAAAGAATCGGTATAGAGAAATCGGTAGCGGTGGTTGAAATATCACCTCACACTCTCACAAGCCAGCTAGTTCGTAACTGTTTATATAACCATCTGTGCGAAATGCACAATTGCATAGTTTCCGATTTCGGAATAATGCTATCGACGCCGATTGCAAGAGTTCGAGTATGGTTCACCCAATTTCTTTTAAAGCGTGCGGAGACGAATGCATTGAAGAAACGAGTATAGCACTGTACACTCGTATAAAAGAGCACTAGAGAGGGAACTTGAGAAGCAGAACATTCTACCAGGCAAGCACAGAACATGAAGACATAACGGAGAAGATTTTGAGGTAAATTCACCATACAAAAACAAGAGTCCGAAAATATCAGCGCGTAAAACTCTCGAAGCATTCTGGATGAATTCCAGGAATCCAAAAATGAACTTCGAGGAATGCTTCGTTATCACACGTGATCTCACACAGTATCTCAGACTGATATTTTTATGTAAAAGGCTCATTACGCAACTATGTGAACTCTGCACGGATGGTGCGCACGTGGAAGATTCAAAGAAAGCGGTGAAGGTGTGAAGAAGCTGCTTTATTCCATATGTGATTGAAATCGCATCGTGGTTTTCCTGTTGTTTATGGAAAAGTTTTGCAGACTAAATAGCACATAATCTGACCTTCCCAGGCTCTTCCGAAGCGAAATCTTCCGAAACGTCAAGTTTTGTAGAGAAATAAATAGCATAGTAGCAAGCTCGTATGTGCTTCTCAACAAAACAACGAATTTTACTGTCCAATGCCTAGGTTAACAGAAAGTCGATCTTGGAACTGTTAGTTCGCACAACAGTTCAAAAATACTTCACAGTCGCTACTACAAAATGACGATGACGATGGCCCCTATTAATGTGTTACAGGAAAATAATTAAGATTTAAAAGCAACTTAATAATGGTAACAAAGGAAGAAAACAACTGCAGCATCTTAGGATCATGCACCACATACGAAACACCATTAACGTACGATACAGCTGACATGTAGTGAAAAAGCGAAAACATTTATAACAAGACATTTACCACTCATTCCCGCCTTATCAAACCAGCACCTGTTTGTCCTCTGTACCACAGCATCAATAAAAAACTTCCGGGGTCAGCGATTTGGTACCAGACTTATCTGGGTAGGTAACAACACTGACTCGGTAGGCCACCTCAAATCATTGCAGACCAAATATGCATAGAAGATGAGGAAATTTCTCTGAGATGCTTGTGGAAATTGAATGCATGGCGAATCCGTCAGAGATTGGTCAACGCTGCGAACTCGATCTTCTATTTTATTCTTACCCTGGCATAAAAAAATAGGAAGTAAGTAAAAGCTAACAGTTGCGACTTCTAATGCAGACTTGAGAAGGGTTGGCATCGCAAGCAGATGACAAAATTATAACACGAACGACTAAGAACAGTTTCTGTACCAAGGTCTAGTGAAACGTACAAATTGAGATACAAAACGATAAGAGCATCAATTTAAGATAACTGTTACCACCACATTATTTCCTAATTGTATACTTCCTAACTAACATATATTCTAACCATATTGGACAATAAATCGAATACATTATCCTGACCTCCAGAGCTCAACGAAAATATCGAAGAAAACTGACAATATCCACACCCGAAATCTCATGGAGACGTGATTAACATTCAGCGACGACATCTAGTTGTTGTTTGGGGACCACAAAGTAGGAGACCTATTTTGTTTTCAGACCAGTCGTCCGCTGCGTGCTTTGACTTTTCAAAAAATTGAACTTAGTAAAAAGAGACATCAAGTGACCTCTTGATTGATTACAATCTCCGTAGCAAACGAAAGAACTCACCCGGAATTTTTTCTCCAAACTATGATATACAGAATCATTTTCTTGGTGAACGCGCTGTAAAACATCTACGAACAGATGGCTGTCGAGTGAATACAAAAAAAAGCAACGAAGAAAGTACATGAGGGAAAAAAACAATCAGGAAGGAGATGCACTGAAAACAACTCGCACCGTCCGTTGTGTCGTCTGATTTTTCAACGTTTTCTGTGTGCTCCACACCGGGTCAACAAATCAAACAAAAGGCACCGTTTAGCGCGGACAATTTGCGAAGTTTATCACTTACTAAAAAGTAATATTAGCAACGACGAAGAAAGAATCACATTCCACAATGGCTTAGTTTTAGACATGGAAAAAATAAACATAGTCATTCGAACTTACATTCAAATGTTATTGTTGAAATTAGTCTCCTACACACTTGAAACAACGTAGCCCGTTGCAGATCCGTTAGACGGAACAATGAACCAAGAAATAAGACTAGAAAGTGAAAGTTGTATGGAAGCTAACAAGTAAAGGATATTTCATTAATTAACAATATTCACAGGGATTCATTTGAATATGTCTGCTCTTCGGAATCTAAAACAAACTTCTCATACGATTACGAGGTCAATTCTTAATTCGAAGTATTTACAATAATTTGAAAGCATTATAGCGAAAAGCTGGTGAAGTTCTCTCAAAAAAAGCATCAACCAATATGAGCTACTGAACGAGGTATTTCAGTGATCTAACCGCTACTAAATATTCTATGTACCGTGAGGGCTCAAGTAATCCTCTTAGTGGAGAAGTAAATATGCTCATAATCTGGATCAATGTAACTGCGCCGGAGCAAGATTCACACCAACCTTTTTCTGTTTTCAGAGAAAAAACGTCGATCAACATAGTTTACTGCAAAGCAAAGTGAACAACACTACTTAAGAACAATGAAGTTAAAGACACTACAAAAGCATACGTAAGAAGCTGAAATGCTTTAATAACTATAACCGTAACAGTCGAGCATACGTAAGAAGCTGAAGTATCTTCATAACGATGACCTTAACAGTGGCTATAGAACAGTTCTCAACAGGCCAATATACCTCTTACTTTGAGTAATTTAAATCTACTTTTCTAACACCGCAGTCATGACAAAACGACAACATTCCATCATACATTTAATAAAGTATGATATAATCGTAGCTAGAAGCAACTCTTTCTCAGATTATTTCAAACGTTCACTCAACTTTGTTTTGAAACTTTAGTCGTGTTCTGCTGAGATGTCGGTTGCTTCGGCACTACTCTATTCCGACAACCGAAATCTCTTCTATCATCGGGAATCTGACAGAATTCTTTCAGAAATCTTAGAAATTCCTGGAATTTGCCAATGATACCTGTGCATGACTCCAAAAAATTCTAAAGTCGCAGAGTAAACAGTCGAGAATGATCGATGCAACAAAGTACAACTGCCATGGTGAACTTGGTTTCTCACATCCTTGAGACCAGAAGTGATCGAAATCTTTAACGTTCTGTGTATTAAACTGAATATCTTGAATCCTTCTGTAAACCTACCATAGTTGCTGAAAGACAAATCAAAATGTACGAAAACGTTGTCCACAAGAGCTTCTACCACTGGAGTAATGCATTCAACAGTTAATATTCCACTCTCGTCTTCAGCATCAGAAACTTTTTTCCTGAATAGTTAACCTCCTTGCAATTCCGTCTATGCTGTAACATTGAACATTTGTGCTGCGCATAATCTATCTACTCTTACGTTAGCAGTCCGATTGGGTTAAGCAACAAACACGAAAACTATAAAACTAACAACTCTGACAATCAACTCAACTTCCAACCATGCAAGATCTCAAAACTTCCGGTTTTGTTCGCTTTCCATATATCGAACGGATGGAGAAACGGTGTCTAACTACTGTGCAAAGGCGTAAGAAGCGGTATTAAGAGCAAGCTTACATATTGCTAAGAAATTCGCAGAGCATATAAGGATAAAGCTCTCGGCGTTGATCAATCCATTAGCAATGGGCCATGCATTCGACTTCATTTAGAGGCGATTGAAGGCATATCTGGCTTTTACAATAACTCGCGGTGGCATACCGATGTATCGCGACAGTGCTCCTTTCCTTCCAGATAAGTCTGGGACAAATTTGCTGACCCCGGAGGCATGGAGGGCTTGGTGAGCTTGGGGCGGCGAGAATTGATCCCATGTGTATTGTCCACAGAGTACAGGAAGGTAAAGTTTCTGCAAAAACACTGAGAAAAACATACCGTAGACATTAGAGCAAAAGTTGTTGAGACTATTTCCTACTTAGAAAGTGGAACTCTGTCCGGAGAATGCGATGCCATATTAAGCAGAACGGTATCTGTACAGTAGTCTCTACACAAGTAAATAGATCTCAATTGCTCTTCTAGAATAATGAGTGAAAGAAAACGGAACCACAGAAGTCCAGTAGTAAACATTTGTATAGACCATATGGATCAATCAAAATACAGCACAAAAGAACAATTCTCAATATTCCGCCTTCTGGTAAAAAATAGGCTGAACTCTTCTCACCAACAAGAGCTTCATATAAAATACATTTGATGAAATTATATGTGAATTCACAGCGATTAGATTGTATGACTTAACAGTTCAAGTAAAGAGAATCTATGGTACGTCCTAACGATTCACCGCCTCTTCGTGACGGGAGGTGTTCCTGGGTGTCGGGGGCTGCGATGAATTGCGAGGGGATTCATCTCTCCGGCAGTATCTTCCAAGCCGAGAAGGAGTCCGGCGCTTCCATCAAGAAGCCCAGCTAAGAGTAAACCAATACCAGGACCCACCATAGTCCTGGCATCAAAGTAGTTGCATGGTGACAAATCTTCCTCTGATCCACAAAGGACTGTGCTGGTGAAGACCTGGGACAGACTTTGGCCAGGCTAACCTCGAGACACCACGGAAACATAATGGCTAAACCAGCAAAACTCCGAAGAAATGAGAATTCGCCTGGGCCCCCAAAACCAGTGAGGACGGGCATCCAAGCATCCAAGCAAGTAAAATCTATGTTAAAGGCACTCCGTACTGCCCGCAGCATGATCAAAAACAATCAATAATCCTTCTGCACTAATAATACCTACCGTTTTGTCCACTTAACCCTACATAATGCACTGATAACGTTAGTGTCGTTGTTGCACAGGAACACAACAGTAAAAGGGATTCAGTAAACTACGATGGATAGAACTAGCTGAGAGACAGGCGAAACGAAGGACTCGTATGGTGTGGTGGTGAACGCGTTACTCACCGGAAAGGACAATAGCGCATTCGTTCCCCACCATAGACACCTGCTGTCCAGAGTTTTGCAAATATCTCAGCATCGTTGTAGTTAAGCTACGATTGTATTCAGTTCAACTAACTGAAAACAACCAACAAACTCTCACCTACGACACAATGTAGTTCCGCATAACACCGAATAAGGTTCGAAGCACTTAAGGTTTCCGTTCAGACACATAAGGTTCTTCAAGAAACCAACGAATCCGATGAATTTGCTTTCTGCCTTCTAGCCTTAAAAAGGGATAAAACTCTCAGCCTTGATAAACCTCTGAAGGATGCGCCACGCATCTGACTTCATTAAACTTCATTTGGTAGTGATTTAATGCACATCGGGTCTTTACAGTGACTCGAGGTGGCCTAACGATGGAGCAAGCCAGTGCTGCTATCCTCCCAGACAACTTTGGCACCAATTTTCCGATCCAGGAGGGACGGAAGGATTGGTGGGCCAAGGGCGCGGAAATCGATCCCAAGTGTACTGCAGAGTGTCTCCAAGCATTGTGTCATACGCGCCCTTCTAACAATGTACATTTTTTATAGCCATTTTTCAAGCAATTTACTCCCTAAAAACGAAAAATCGAGAAGGAAACGGAAAACTTTAGGACGTTTGGCCTCGTAACTGGTCACTGGTAATAGAGCATTTCGAACAACAACCAGTCACTAGCTCACTGCGATAGTTGTTACATTCTCCTGCTGGAAGCACAGCAGCGACTATTGCTAGCCAAAACTAAAATGACGAAATGATATTAACATCTTTAAAGTCTAGTGGAGAATTCACAAATAACACAACATTAGGCACAAGTAACGAGATTAGCTAGGCTCCATTTATACTTGGTAAGGAAGTATCTAAAAGATGCGACAAGCGAAATAACCGCGAGGATACGCTGGGGTGCGAGCACAATTGAGAGCCTCAGAGGAAAATCGACCCGGTGATTACCTTCCCACGATTGCTCACGTGTTACCCACCGTACCATTCGGAGCCCCTACTTTGACTTTCTCTTACTCATGTTTTCACTCTATAGGTGCTAATGTCATGAATGAAGAGAAAATAGGCAGTAGGTAAAAGTTAACGGAAGAGAAACAGTTATATTTAAGTGCAGCCAAACAAACGTCATTAACTTTTTAAGGATAGGATAAGAAGAAGCTAACTGCAGTATGGCGGCACAGCTTTTAGCGTACAAGAACTTAGAATGTGGAAAAGTAAAATATAAAACGCCAGCACACATGCGACATCAAGTTTATATTTGATATGAACTATATACTCTTTTGTGACTGTTTTTCCA
Organism: Angiostrongylus cantonensis; assembly: GCA_009735665.1. Classification (NCBI taxonomy): domain Eukaryota; kingdom Metazoa; phylum Nematoda; class Chromadorea; order Rhabditida; family Metastrongylidae; genus Angiostrongylus; species Angiostrongylus cantonensis. Next base: position 477,493 of record MQTX01000100.1, read on the forward strand.
ATATTCCCCATTTGCGCTACGAAATTCGTTAGGTATAACTCGACATGTTTACAACAAAAAGTTAAAATTACCTTACGTGTACAGCTACGGCATGTGTGGCGCTGTGGTCAGAGGCGCCCTAAGATACAGTTAGGATCGATCCGCGTGCCGTAGGCCCACCAAGCATTTCATCCCTCTGGGGTCGGCAAATCGGTACCAGACTTGTCTGGGAGGATAACAGCGCTGGTTCGATGCACCGGCAGGCTACCGCGAGTCATTGTAAAGGCCATATATTCATTCATTCACCTCTAATTATGCTTAATGAAGTTAAATGCAATAGCCCATCTCTCAGGGGTTGATCAGTGCCCAGAGGTTTGAGAGCGTTTTATCTGGTCTACAATAGTAATTCATTCCTCTATTATTGCACACATCTTACAATAGTACTAAGAGTCTGTACCATCTAGAGTACAGGAGTTAAGTTAACTTGTTATGTGTTGTATTAGAAATGTATTAAAATTAGAATATCGGAACATTAGTACTACTATCAAACTAGTTCTTAGCACAACAAAGCACAGCGATGTTAAGGAAGCCAAGCCAGTAAGTTAAGACTTTTAGACGTTTCGATTGGGAACTCGAAACTAAGATATGAAACGTGACCTACCATTTTCATTGTAAGTCAGGGCACAAATAAGAAATTATCGATTGGTGTTGGCGAAGGAATCGAACGGAATCTGACAATGACTGCTACTGCCACTACTGATACGTTATCGAAATAAAGCAAGCAAACGATTTTTAGTGTAAAGTTCTATGAATCTAGTACAGGTTTATTCAGTCAGTTTTTCGCAAAGGATATCTACGATAAGGACGCATAAACTCAAAAATGAACCTCCCTAATATTTCGCAGTAGCGCACGATACCACGTTGAACCGTTTCCATTTTATTTACTTTACTTACCCCTCTTACTTTGTTAAGAGTTACGTTAATTAAGCAACCACAATAATGCTGAGATGTTTGCAAAACTCCGGACCGCAGGTGTCTGCAACGGGGAACGAACGCGCTTTTGTCCTTTCCGGGGAGTAACGCGTTCGCCACCACACCATGCGGATCCTTCGTTTCGCCTGCCTCTCAGCTAGTTCTATCGAGTTTTTGCCATCCATCAGCAATCATCCGTCAGTGGGATTGATCTGGGGAGCCCAAATCGACACTGAACCCAGTCAAGCTGAGGCTATAGTTGAAATTCACAGTGTTGACTTTTATTTACTGCCTTTTACAAGTTTTCACGACAGGATATTGTCTCTCAATCCCGTTGACGGGTGATTGCCAATGGCGCTGATCGATAGGATTAGCTGAGAGACAAGCGAAACAAAGGAACCCCATGGTATGGTGGTGAACGCATTAGCCCCAGCAGAGGACAATAGCGCGTTCGTTCCCCATGTTTACCGGTGTTTTGCAGATATCTTAGCATCATTATGGTTGTTTCACAAGCAATGCCCTGCCGTGAAAACTTGCAAAATGCAGTGAATAAAAAGTCAACATTAAGTTAGTTAGTTATGCGGTTATGTAAACAGTGTAGAGTAAGCGCTTCCTCTGCTCGGAACCCATTGGTGCACTCTACACAGAAGAGTTTCACAATTCTCCAACCACGTTGTCATCTGTCTTCACTTTTTAATTATTGCCTATTCCTTTCTCATAGCAAGGTATGATGTGAAATTTAACCATAACGATGCTGAGATATTTGAAAAACTACGGACCTCAGGTATGTGCTACGGGGATCGAACTCACCTATTACCTTTTTCAGGGAGCAACGTGTTCACCACCGCATCATATGGATCCTTGATTTCGCCTGTCTCTCAGCTAGTTCTATCGATCAGCACCATCAGCAATCACCCGTCAACGGGATTGATCTAGGGAGCGCAAATCGGCGTTGAATCCAATTAAACTGAGGCTGAAGTAATCACAATGTAGTCACTTTGTACTTAATACATAATCTTTTTCATGGCAAGGTGTAATATTGTTTCCTCTGTTAAAAGGGGCGCGAGTGGCGCAGTGGTTGGAGGCGCCACTGCGGCGCGCACGTGAAATGCGCCCATGACCCACCAAGCCTTCCATCCCTCCGGGGTCGGAAAATTGATACCAGACTTGTCTAGGAGGATAGCAGCACTGGCTCGATACTTCGGCAGGCCACCGCGAGTCATTGTGAAGGCCAGATATGCATTCAATCACCTCCAACGATATTTAATGAAGTCGAATGCATGGCGCATCCCTCAGGGATTGATCAACGCCGAGAGCTTTATCCTTTTTTTATCCTATTAAAAGAGATATTTGATAGGGTAGGACCATTATTTCCGAAAATACTACTCACTACATTTGCAACTATACCATCTTTCCTTGTCGAGTCACTGCTATAACACCAAATGTTGCCATGTGAAACAAATGCTGACTGATTTCAACGCTTGTGGACCTCCGGTCATAGCCATAGAGAACGATATTCATGAAGATCACCTTAATTTCTGGTAGCCCTGATGATATTTTTTGAATGATCAACTCAGCGATTGTCTCCGAATACTTCAAATGTGTGTATCGTAGCTAGAAAGGCAATGAAATGAACGGCGTAGCAGAATTGGGCTGGACGAAGTGAATGGCTTGGAGAGTATATAAACAAAAATTCTTAAAAAAGATGTCGCCTAGAACAAAGAGGCCCTACATTTAACCTAGTATTTTTCGAAAAAATCACCACTTTATGCCCTGATCCTCACACTGGAGAGTGGCTTGCTACCATTGAGTCTGCGAAACAGTAAATACAAAATACTCCATTTCAACAACTTTGAAAGAACGCCGATTACAGCAGCGTTTCGGAAGATCGAGAATGGTTTGTTAGCGAAATTTCCGTCTGACTCCATCAAGAACGGCTATATTCACCATCTGTACATACAATGCAAGTAGAATAGAACCCAATGTTTTCGTGAAGATACTAACAATACGAGCTAGTCAGGCCGCGTACGGCGTCTTTAGATCTATCACAACAAAAGGACAGAGCCTTCTATACACCGTTTATGATATAGGGAAAAACTGTTGCGCGGACCTCGTGGTGGTATGTCAGTTAGCAAAATTGGCATTCTGGTTAAGACGAGCTTAACTATAAACGTCAGTGCTTTTAAACTAGTGAAAACTGGAATCCAACAATTATAGTCATATAAATGTAATAAATTCGTGGTAACATTATAAAATCAAGCTCTTAGGAAGGGATCGAATTTTTACGAAATTTTCTATATACGGCAATATTCGCCTTTGAGTATAGTCACCACAGCTGACGAAAATGCACTGGCTCTGATAGAACGTCTGAAGTAATTGATATTAAAAGATCACAGTGTGGAAGGAGACGAACAAGATGAAGAACCGTTGACATTAAGATCATCAACGGCAGGTTCCAACAACGAAAGCTCCTATCTGAATTGGACTCACGAGTGCCTGAGTTGAAGGACGAAGTATTACCTGTATCACCTGCAGTCCCGTTGATCGTCGAGTGACTCGAGCGAGAGCCAGAAAATCCTCCATCTTTCCCTGTCGAGTGCAAGAGTAGCCCAGTGGGTTCTACTCGCTTTAGGGACTCGTCGAGCATCATATCTTTCTTCTAGGCTTTTCGTGAAGAACTCTGACCATCGAGTCGGTGGTCTTCCTGCAGTACGTTTGACATCCCGAGGAATCCAGTCACTAACAGCTCTTGTCCATCGGTTATCATTCATACGCATTACGTGTCCGGCCCACCTTATCTTCGACTGTTTGGCGTATAGAACGGCATCTTTGATTTTCGATCGTTGACGTAGGTCGGAGCTTCGGATCCCATCCCTTACTTGTGTGAAACGGGACACTCCTAGCATCGTCCTTTCGACTGCGCGTTCGATAACGCTGAGTGATCTTTCATCCTGCTTATAGCAACCAGGTTTCTGACGCATACGTTAGGGCAGGAAGAACTGTTGAGTCGAAAAGGTGGGCACGGAGTCGGGTGTTCTTTGTTCTCTTCACTACATCCTCGTTGCTCTTGAAAGCTCCCCAAGCCGCTCGTTTCCTTCTGCTCAGCTCTGGAGATATTGATTTCCCGGCCAAGATAGACATAACTGGAGCATTAGGAGATATTCGTTCCGTTGAGCGTGAATGGGGCAAACGAAACCAATCCGTTCTTCATGAACATCGTTTTCTTGAGATTTAGTCGAAGACCAATCTTTCCACACGCTTTATCAAAGCCCGCAAGCATACGTTCCGCTTGGCTAATGTCTGGTGTTATAAGAACGATATCATCAGCAAAGCGAAGGTGCCTTGTTATCATGTGAATGTGGTCCATCGTACTAAATCCTTTTCGAAACCCTGCTTGCTTGCATAGCTGTCCTTCGTCCAGTGTTCTGTCAATCCTGTTCAGGATGACTAGAGTGAAAAGTTTGTAGACGACAGACAGCAAGCAGATTGGGCGATAGTTGCCTACATCGTGTAGGTCGCCCTTCTTGAACAACAACACGGTCCTGCAGGTCTTCCACTGAGTAGGGACCTTGCATTCAGACAGGTAACGTGTGAAAAGCCGAGCCAGTGTGTTTACGAGGGCTGGCGGAAGGTTCTTCAGATGTTCTGATCTTATCCAGTCCGGACCTGGTGCTGTTCGATTTTTCACCGACGAAATGGCATGCCGGATTTCGGAAGAGAGAACCGGTGGTGCAACATATCCATCCTCTTTTATTTCATATGACGGGAGGTGGACGTAGCCATCGAAGAGATTCAAGTAGTATTCGTGAATGATTTTCTCCATTGTCATTCTGGACGCTATTATTGTTCCGTCTGGGCGGCGGAGTGCATTCATCTTGGTCTTGTAATTGGCGAAGCTTTGGCGGGCTTTGCGAATGCTTTTCCAAGCCTCTGCAGCTTCAACCATTACTGCTGCTCTTCTTTCTTTAAGATCTTCTTTTGTCGCCTGTCTGCATTGTTTCGCAAGCTCGGACGTTAGTTCGCGGTTGCCTGCAGCTCGCGCTATTCCACGCTGGCGTATTAGCTCGAGAGTTCCTGGAGACAGACGTCTCTTGGTGGCCTTCGAACTCTCGGCTTTCATGGCGCTAACGTGAAGATGTTGAATGAGCCGATCGTATTCCTCGTTGATGTTGTCGACAACGGCATCTTCCCAACAGCCGACTAATGAGTTGAATAAGTCCCAGTTTGTGGTGGTTCTGGGACTTTTGTTTTTGAATTTAGCGGCTTTTTTTCCTTTTCGCGAGAAATAAGATCTTGCACGAAGAAGACGGTGGTCTGATCCTCTGTAAAATTTTCGGACAACAGCGACATCGGTTAGGCAAAACTTTCTATTTATTATGATGTGGTCTATTTCGTTATGGTACTTTTCATTGGGAGATTCCCACGTCCGTCGTTGACGCTGAGGCTTCTAGAATTGGGAGTTACCATAGATGGTCTTGGTCGCCATGATATACTCAGAGAGCCGCTCACCCTGTTCGTTCCATTCTAATCCGTAGGTCCCAATGTGACGTTCCTCAGACGATCTTCTTGGTCCGATCTTGGCATTGAAATCTCCAATGAGCAGCAGAAACAGGGAGTCAATCCCCTGGATCCAGCTGTGTCTCAGGGGAGCAAAGGTCGCTTTTGGTCCGCGATTAACCACCTATCCACCACCTGTGGACGCGCCACGTAGCTTCGCGACTAACCGGCTCGAGATCCCTCATATGAGGGAGATCCGTGGAACAACAAAGTAGACAATATAATTGTGAAATAGAGGCGTTCGCCTCGTCGATGTCGCTGCTGTCCGAAATCCAGGAAGGCATAATTAAACGAACAATAAACAGAGACTTTTTTAATTTTTTTTTGACAGCTTCGGATCGACCTTGCTACACTGTGTTTGGTTGTTCGAAGGAACTGAAAACGTCTGTTTATATTACTTTTGAGGACATATTTTCTGATTGCAGGAATATCAGTCATTGTAGAAGAATCTTGGTCACTAGATAGCAGGATTCCTTCAAATTGAAAACGACTACAGTGGTCTGTGGTGAAGACCTTAGCAGTCTCCAAAAGGTCTAACTTGAGAGAGAACTGCGCTAAAACAATATTCACCATAATGCTGGAAAGAATTAACGCTAGATTGCCAAGGTAGCAACGAATCCTCATACGATCTTAACCACTTCCATAGAAAAGGTTTCCAAGAAAGCGAAACAGATTGATGTGATAGAGTCGTTACTATATTCGGTCACAGGAAACCGAAATATCTGTATTGACCACGTTTTGAGAAGATGATGTTACAGATAACCACGATGTTAAATGAAATCGGTTAATTCAACACCTCCACGAGTGCGAAGAAAACGTAGAGCTTTAAAAGCCATGAAGGAAGCTTCGACATCCCCTCCCCACAAAACTGATAAGCTGGAATAGAACCATATGATCCACAAGTAAAGTAAAGGCTATTTAAAGAAGGTTAGAACCGAGCCAAGAGGAGCAGTAGTGGTTTAAGCTTGATTAGTTGAAAAACACCACAATTCTATATCTCGACGATGCAATAACTTCTTCCAGAAGAGCAATGAACATCATTTTTCCTTTACTTTTAGGTTTTCAATATATTTATCAACCTGCTTCTATTCCACCTAATAGATGATACAAATGTTCCAATAGTGATTCCATTTTCTGAAGTCCGACGTGGTATCTCGTCGCCAAAAAATCGCACAGATCTCGGGTTCCAAATGATCATATCCTAGAGTATTCCCGTTATAAACACACTATAATGTTGTTTTTCATAAAAAAAAGGATAAAGCTCTCGGCGTTGATCAATCCCTGAGGGATGCGCCATGCATTCGACTTCATTAAGCATCGTTGGAGGTGATTGAATGCATATCTGGCCTTTACAATGACTCGCGGTGGCCGGCCGATGTATCGAGCCAGTGCTGCTATCCTCCCAGACAAGTCTGGTACCAAATAGCCGACCCCTGAGGGATGGAAGGCTTGGTGGGCCATGGGCGCATTTTCACGTGCGCGCCGCAGTGGCGCCTCCAACCACTGCGCCACACGCGCCCCTTGTTGTTTTTCATACTCTTCTTTTTCTAATAAGAAGCACTCTAACACTACAGAACAAATAATACTTTGTCATGGATGATAACGGAGACCTCTAGAGATTTTTAAATTACAGGAAACATGCTGAAACAAGTTAGCAAAACAGTGCCTTAACTTTTGTCAATTATGAAAAAGCGTTTGACGGCGTAGGAACGAATGTGCAGCAATTACATCGAGCCCTTACCATACGCATGAGGAAAGTGGTTTCGACAGGGCAACACAAGGTCGCTCAAGCTGTTTAGTGCCGCACTGAAGTGGATGATGAAATTAGTCGATTGGGACGAGAAGGGCACACGTATTGATGGAAAATCCCTATCAAGTTTTCGTTCCACGGATGACATCGTCATTTTTTGGAAGAGCACCAATGAAGCAGAGCAGATGCTCATTGATCTCAACGACGCTGGAAAAAAGATTGTTTTGAACACGGATAAAACGAAGACCTGGTTTGTGAAACAGCCAAGCTGCGAAGGTGATGGAATCGAACTGGGTAGTTGTCAGACTACAGAGACCACCTCGTTCGTGTACATTGAGTGTTCGATCAACATGGTTAGAAACATAATTGAAGAGTTATACAGAAAAAGGAGAGCAATATGAACAGCATTTGGGCCTCTTAGTGAAGCTACTGTATCCCTTTTTGAAATTAGCAGTCCTCACAGCTCTCCGTTATGTTGCAGAGACCTGAGCCGGTATTCAACCACGTCGAGAACTCTGCGCACTGCCCACAGATCGTTTGAATAATATCTTCTAAAATTCAACGAGTGCTCACAACGCGTATTCGGGATTTGCAGCTCAAATCTTTAAAAACTATCTCATTTTAGTGATCCAGAAGGATATAGATCGTTAGCAAAGCGCACAGGAGCCAGTCACATAGTGAGCAGAATAGAATGGACGAAAGAAACAGTGGACTCTAAGATGCTGCAAGCGTCCTTCTGGAGGACCACCCAAATGGTCGATGCATGTATTCGTAACTAACATAAACTGTCTTCATTTACAGATAGACAAGTATTCCAGAATGGGCCTTGCTGATGTGACCCTGCTCGAAGCAATCTACAACCATCAGCGACGATTTTGCGTGGAAGAAACAATTGGAAATTGTGCTGGTGTCTGCATTACCAATGAAGACCGGCCATCCGAATATCCAAGCATTTTAGGCAGAACAAATGCATCGAAAATTCCTAGATGTTGATGCCCACTTCCCATTATGGGCGAGTATGAATATAGAGGCCTTCAAGGAGACCTAGCCCTGCGGTACTTTACTGAATTCCAGTTGATAGCGATTTGGAAGAAGTCGATTGGTTTTTCATACCGCGTTAACTCGAATTCGAACTCACCATAAAATATGTTTACATTGGAGGTCACCACTTAATCCGAATGAAGCAAAGCTTCTGCAACTCGTATCTGCTCAGGAGAAACACTGATCAGTTCTGCGCCGCTCCATTCGTTAGTGCTATCTGTTCCAAGAGTTTTTAGAAATCTTCAATCCACAAAATCTCATTAGCAGGCTAAAATTTGGATAAACACAAAAACTCATTCATAATATTAGACGTGTGTGGAAGGCGTACGTAAATCTTTTGCACCACAGACAGTGAGGCCAATCCTCGAATGCCCATGCCGCAAGATAAGTGCATGGTACCTTCCAGCCCTTGTTTATTTAACCGCATTTTAAGTCCTGTTTATTCAACACCTGAGTGCTCGTTCTACCTTAAGCAATCACCGGATAGAAATATATTCTTTTTAAAAGAAAAATGTAGGTCTTCTTAACTATCCATGGGGTTTGCTGTGTTCCTAATCTTTTCGTTGGTAAAATACATTAACGGTCAGAAGGTGTTCTATTAGAGAGGGATTAACTCATGTTCCGTTAAAAAAGCCTTAACTGCCATAAATTGAGGATACTAATTCTAATTCATGTTCAATCGCTGCCTTACCTCGTTACCAGGTTTCTGGGATGATAAACTATGATATACAACAGTCAACTTAAAGACTGGTCGAGAGGAAGGCAAAGCAAGGTTTTTGTTGGTACAATGATTATTCAGAAATGTCATTTAGACTAAGCAGTTTCATATCTCCAATTAGAGGCCGCCCTCTTCACGACAAATTGCTAGAAATAGACGAATTCATTAGGTAAACCTCGTCGCAACCGGCTAAATTGGCCTGTGATCCACAAGGAGGCGATTGCTCATAGTAAGGTTTTTCGTATAAGCACTTTGCCATCTTAAGGTCCCAAAAGAATGAAAAGCCACCAATCCGGCCTGTAAAATTTCAGTCAAGTAGAAAATATGCAAATAAGTTAGTAATTCTGGAAAGTTATGCACTCTGACTTCTCAAAGATGTTATTTTCTCTGGGTCCTTTTTCACACCTATAGTATAGGATCTGACATTGGGAAGGTTTTTTTCTGGTGTTTACTAGCACCACAATGAGGGTAGAAAACTGGTTGGGAGAAAGGCAAAGGTACAGTTGGTACAGTGGATAACACTTGAACCACAAGGAAGGGTAATCACAGGTTCGAAAGTCATCTGGCGTTCTGAGTTTTGCTCGTATCTCAGCGTTCGCGTTCTTCTATTTCACATTATACCATGCCATGGGAAAAGAATAGCTAATATAAAAGTTAAAGTGGTGTGACATTTTGTACTTTTTATATGCTGTTAAGACAGTAATCACTATGACCGCTTCAGTAACAACAAAAGCAATAGCGAATTAAAAGGAACATTCCTGCACCACAATACCACCGTATTGACGAAAACCGTTAAAATTCGCTCGATTCTTTTTTTTGCGTCGCTTTCCATATTTCCATGGTTTTAGTGATGTTTCAAAAGTCCCTAATCGATTAATCGATTCTGTATTTTACTTTTGTTCATTGTTAATACATGGCAACACACTACCACGGGAATGATCGTTGCCACTAAACCATGCACTTTTCTCACATTCAGTGATGGGGCATCTCAGGAAAATCCATCCAATCAACATTCCTCTGGTGCTGCTTGTATCACCTGGTCAGCGACTTCGCGTCCATGGTGCGCTGAACATACTATGAGTAGCATCTGAACTAATCACTTGAAACGTAATACATTTGCATCAGTTGTTTTCCACCATCTTAATAAACATTGCTTTGAAGTTCCTGATGGTTAAAACTATTCTAAGTGCAATAGCGTTCACTCTTTTTAAACTGCTGATTACCGAAGTTCTAATTTGAAAGAATTGAGAGCTGTACGTTGATGAATTAAATGAGGTAATTTATGTCTCGATTAAACGTTGTCGCTAGTTATAGACGAAAGCTTATCTTTAACTCTATGCTTCATTCTTCCTTTTTGCATTAACTCCATTTAAACCACTGCCTTCTTCTTGGTGACATATATCACGATAAAGAAGGTCCTGTTTGAATCCACTTCCCCACTTCTCAATCCATTTAACTCCACTGAACAAAGCATTTTTTAGGCCTTGTGAATGAATGCTACAGTTACTTCCGGTTTAATACCCAACTATGTTCGCTTTATTCTTAAAGCCATGGATGTTGTATGAGCGCTTCGCAAGGCGTTCATCGAGCGTTTTCTCTCTATTTCTGTTTTCAATTAATAGTTGACATGTAACTGCTTTGTTTGGACACCTCTGAACCCGAAATCCAGTAATAGAGGCCGACCATAAGGCGGGCATTTCCGGCCGTTGCAGCGACCCCACCGCGTTTGGATGTATTTTTATTTCATATCATAGTCGACGCTCGACTTCACGACGGAATTCTTATACGCAGCCTATCAGCGAATGCTGTGATAATCGCCTCTTGAATTGTTTGGTGCGAAACCATCCAGATGTGTGGTCTTGATTCTGATCTCTCCCTCCATCATCACAACGATTTCCGCTCTTCTCATGAAGGCAAAATTTCCTGTTGTTGTTGTTGTTTTTTGCAAGGTACGAATGTGATTTGATGATTTCTCATAAACAATTCGTGCTTCATCCAATGAAATATCTTGTCAGTGGTTGTTTTTCCCAATAACGTGAAGCGTATAGTGTTTTCCATCCATAGTTGACAATATCGATATTCCACTTAATATGACGTGCAATTTCAAATGGATAATATTACTTATTAACAATCTTCGTATGACTCATAATTATGTCTTGGAAGACCTGACTCGCTTTTTTTTCACTGACCCATTCGTTAGCCCCTATAGATACTCGACTCGAATCAGCGCGGCTTGGGGTTAGGTGAGGGCACTGAAACACTAGCCCCAAAAAAACTTTTACAACAATTTCTCATTAACTTATCAATACTCATGAATTGTCTTTAGAATAAGATGCCGATTATTCATACTGAGTTTAAATGGAAACTAATTTCCTTAGGTGTCGTCTCAATGTTGCATGCTGATGTCGAACTCATTTCTCAAGTCTTACCACCGTGATATAAAGTTTTATATATTACATCATCTATGAATAATCAGCGTCAGAATTTCATTTATAATTATCAAAAATTTCATCGTTTCGTTTTTCACTTTCACAAATGCAAGAAGTTGCAACATTCTTTATCTGCTTGCATCGTAGTTTTGAAGTATTGTTGGAAACTTGTTTAAGACTTTTTAACACGTATGTATACCTTAAAATTTTGTAGTGGTATTAAGCGGAACTCTAATTTGAAAAGGAAACCTGTTAGAGATGTGTCCTTGAACCACTTGTCTCCATCGCTGACTTCTGTTCACATTTTAGTAGTGTTCGATGAATATACTTGCTATAAATCAGTCCAGCCATTCCATTACATATATATACCTATATATATAAGTTTATCCATATACTTCTCTCCTGTAACATCCGATTCAACAGACGGCAAGTTCACAGCTCTAAATCATAGACGGAAACCTGTGGGAATTCGTAATTCATTTACAAATTCCTTTAAACAGATTTGATATGGATTTCGTCCACAAGAACATTTTCGGTTGTTTTCCAACAGAGATAAATCAGTGTTCTATCTTTCGCCAGACGAGTAGGTGACCTATTTATCGATCTCGTCGGAATTCAATGCTTGGATGGTTTGAGTTCACTGGTCGTCGAACCAGCGACTGTGTACGTGTCAGTTACACATTATCGCACTACAGCACATGCTACGTCACATGAATAAATAAATACTTAAGTATATATGTATGCATGCAGATACATTGATGGACAGTGCGAGCTATTTTTGTGAAATCGTCAAGAAGAGGTATTCATTTCTTCAGACGAAAAACACTACAACTGAGATTGGTAGTCTACTGCAACTTGAACGCCTTCATAGTTGTACTATGTTGTAAAATGAATTGCTTCCCCCATCAGGTTGCTGGATTTTCTTCCTCTTGTGTTTTCGTTTCACGTCATTTATGTTCTCGTCGTGTTAACTAGAATCTAAATGAAGACATGAAGAAAATTCGGTCAATATTATGAATCTTGCAGTTCTTTGAACTATTGCCCGTATGTCTCTAAACTTAGCGGTTTTCTCTCTATCCTAGTACACTGCAAAGGCTCTGCAAAGGTGTACTTAATAACCGAACTCAAAAAGGGCGAACTGGCAAAGATATTCTCAAATGTTTTGCAGCATTTATTATTAAAAAGGATATCACTTTTGAAGTGATAGTATTGGTCTGAAGAAGTTGGGATCACTCAAAAACCACACTATTCTGATGTTAGGTGTCAATTCAGCTGATTGAGCATAGATGCAAACGGGTCTCCAGGATGTGCGCAGTGAATAACTGTGTTAACACAACGATTTTCTATATGAGACTGAGTTGATACGAGCAAGGTATAAAAGAATTTTATTCGGCTAACGTTTCATCGCGTTTTCCTTCCTCAGAACCGCCTTGATCGGAGTCGATCGTCCCAGACTAGTAGTTGCCGCGATGTGGATATTCGTAATCACATCGAATCCGAATCCAGTAGAAAGAGCAGCACCTGAATTGGGAAACTCACACGGTGGTGCTTTTAAGATGTCTTAAAACACACACACACGCACACTGTCTCTCTCTCTCGCTCTCTCTCTCTCTCTCTCTCGAGGTATTAAATGGAATCGAATTCGAACTGTACTCGTATCTATCAAGCAACTTTATTGAGCTTCATTTTTTCAAATTCTTCTTCGCGTTTTTTTTTCGTTTCTTCTTTTAAAATTGAATTTTTTATTATTTGTCAGTGAGCTTTCGAAAAGTCATCTGAGAGACTGTAGAGGGGAGCCACTTTACGAGGAAGCCCTACAGAAACCAAAGACAGCTTGTAAGCAATTCAAATAGTCAGATAGCCGTCAGTCACTTGGTTTTCAATACGTGATTTTGTCACATTGTTCTCCACAGTCTTATTCCAAAACGTACCACTTTGCTTACAATTTCTGTTATGTTCAAAACTATACAATTGGTATTTTTATAAAATCCCTCCATTTCTCCATTTCTTCTTTGTCTTTGAGAAATCGAAAGATTGTTTCACATATTTATGGAACGGACGTTGCCCTACATCGCTTTAATGATGTGCATAATTTTTCTAAGACTTCTCATCCATTCTAATTTTTAATGGAACATGAAGGAACTAAGAAAGGAAGTGAAAAGATAACACGCTGTAAAAAATGTTTAGTGAAACTGCCTGAGAAAGAATTTTCTTTAGAAAGAATGAAAAAAGATGACCTTTTCTTTCAAAAGAAAAAATCGTCAATTTTAACGTGGAAGTAGTGGAGGCACACCTTATTGTACCTCACACCTTATTGGCACACCGTAGGTATTCGAGCATTACAATGGTAGCGTTGGTTTGAATTTAAAAAACTTACTATAAATCATGGTGTCTTTGTGAAATGTAGTTGCAAGAACGTTGAGATATAAGCAAAACTTGGAACCTCAACTGGGCGTTGAGCCCGTGATTGCCACTACCTGTAATTCATGTACTATCCACCACATTAACTAAGGTCTTTGTTTTACCTTTCTCGCAGCGATGTTTTTACTCTATCAGCACAATCAGCAATCACATGTCAACTGGAATAATCTGGGGAGCACAAATCGGGTATTGAAACCAGATAGCTCAGTCGGTGCAGTGGATAGCATGTCAGCCCTCGACAAAAGTATTCACGGGTTCGAAGCACAGCTGAGGTTCTGAGTTTTGCTCCCATATCAGCACCGTTTTGGTTGTATTTCTTATATAACCTTTGCATGAAAAAAAACAATAAAGAGTAGATAGAAATTAAGACGTTATCGAATCTTCGTTTAACGATGAAAAGTTAAACTACTTTGCGTATCTTTAACAACAGGATGAACGCATTGGCTCGCAAATGTGTTAATAATATCGGTCAAATAGTGCGAAACGGTTATGGTCGAATATCATGTTAAGCATTGTGAACGTCGTAGACGGATCAATATTATTATTTTTAATTAAGTTGCTTATTATTAAAGGAATTCTGTTGGCATCATAGTTCTAAACACAAAAGCTACCATAGGATGAGTGAGCTCGATCCTTCTACATTCCTTATTGTAGGAGTAGTTTTCGCAACCACTTTTCCATCATGTACTGGTAAGTGATTAGCATAGCTTCAATTCAATTTTGTTGAAAATAAATAGACTTATTTCAGGAATATGCATAGAGAACTTTTTCGCGCAACCTGTCATTTACGATAAAGCTATGGACATCGATTTTTACTTTACTGGGTCGGTGATCTGGTTTTCGGCAAATGCGTAAATAATGAAGCGTTCTGAATTGGTCAACATAATAGGAATGTTATGCATTTAACTCCATTCATATCGTCATTGTAGGTGATTTAATGCATATTTGCAGTGGTTTGTGGTGGCCATTCGATGAATCAAGTCAGTGTTCTTACCTTACCAGATAAATTGTTTAGCAATATGATGCCGACTGAGTGATGATGATCACTCAGCGTTATCGAACGCTCGGTCGAAAGGACGATGCTAGGAGTATCCCGTTTCGCACAAGTAAGGGATGGGATCCGAAGCTCCGATCTACGTCAACGATCGAAAATCAAAGATGCCGTTCTATACGCCAAATAGTCGAAGATAAGGTGGGCCGGACACGTAATGCGTATGAATGATGACCGATGGACAAGGGCTGTTAGTGACTGGATTCCTCGGGATGTCAAACGTACTGCAGGAAGACCACCGACCCGATGGTCAGAGTTCTTCACGAAAAGCCTAGAAGAAAGATATGATGCTCGACGAGTCCCTAAAGCGAGGAGAACCCATTGGGCTACTCTTGCCCGCGATAGGGAAAAATGGAGGATTTACTGGCGCCCGCTCGAGTCACTCGACGATCAACGGGACTACAGGTGATACAGGTGACAGGTGATGATGCCGACTATAGACGAATGGAAGGTTTGCCTTACTAGCAATCATGGGAAAAGGCTAACGACCACGTGCGCATTGTTGGGCTTCCCTAGCCACTGCACTACATGCATCCCACTTTCTGTCGAGCTTGAGTTTCGTTTGTATGTTATTCTGTCCGAGTTAGTGTTTCGAAAATTGGTTGAAAACTCTTGTTATTTTTAAAAATGTGAAAAAAACGTGTGGTAAAATGGTTAGAAGTGCCCTAATAATGAACATCTCTCTCTAGTCTGATCCCTGTCCTCGCGTTCACCATGCCTTTCAATCCTCCGAGGTGGGCAAATTTATAGCGGACTTGTCTGGGAAATTAAAACATTGACTTGAAACATCGGAAGACCCGTACAGTATTGTTATAGTATTAGTACTGACCGAATATGCATTCAATCACATGTTACTTTGCTACGAATAGGATTGAATGCATGGCGCCTCCCTCGCGGATTAATAAACTGGACGCTTTATCCTTTTTAACGTTTCACATTCTAAATAGAAAATTTAAAGAGAATGCAATGTTACAAAACGTTCTTTTATATATTCACTTAACCTTAGAAACGCTGATGTAGTACGTCGCCTCGATTCTCACTTCGTCGTACCATGTTGTCTTTAGTACTACAAAAATAGCTGAACATCATGTAAAGAGAATTCCTTAATTATGTCTAGTATAGTGAAAGTTCTCAGAATTAATGTTCCATCGGTGAGTGCGTGTGCTGAATTTTGCGGAACAAGACGATTTTGTCGAACAGCAGTCTTCAATTCACACACGAAGACATGTGCCATCTCCTATGAGTACACACTCAACTGCAGGTCCAGTTTTTTTTGACTCAGTGGTTAAATTTAGCAGTTTTAATCTATTAGTCGTCATATCTCGTGAAAATCCACTCGATATGGACATTTACAGATATAATAAGAACCGATTCACGGATTTTGATGCACATCGTTCTACTAGTCATCTTATACAAATAGCATGCGTTACGAAATGCAACGATGATTTTATGGAGTTTAGTAAGTTGAATAGATTAATACAAGAAAATGTTGCTAATGTATCGATGAAATCTGTGAGTTGGTTATATTTCATGAATAATATCGATCGTCTTAATCTTCACCCAATGTCAAACTTCTAGTCGGTATTTGAATAAGAATGACCTTCATCTCTGTTCAACATCTCTTGTATTCAACATTAAGAAATGAGGCATTAAAAAAAACGAGGGAACGGTGTTTACATTATAAGAATTCTGGTGTGAGATATTGCCTGTAAAATCACTACCAACACAACAGGACCACGGTTTTGTTTTAAAAGTTTGAATGATATCATCACAACTTCTAAGTAGGCTTGCTAAACTTGATTATGATTGACAGTGTTTCTCATTGGTTATTGAGACAGTCAGATTTAGCGACGGCAACCAGTAGAACAGGTGGTATTCGGCAATCGAAAATGCTGGAAGAAATCGAGGTCGTCACCGATAAGCCGGATGGCGGAAGCAACAACTCTAGCACTCACAACAAAGAAGTCAAAAAAATAAGTGGAACACGTGCCGAAACTATAACTACTGGGACTAACGAAAAGGTTACGAATGGTCTCAACGTCATAAACTCCACTGAAAACATTGCAGGAGAAGGTGAATTACTCAGATCATTGATAGAAAGTGATAGACTTTATTTACTTGATACTTGAACGGCCCACCCTCACTGGATGTGCGGGCCCCAGCATAATCTCCACTTTTTCGGAGATTTGCTGGTTAAGCCACTGTGGCTTCCTGGAATCCCGAGGTCAGTCTGGTCAAGGTCTGCCCCAGGTCTTCACCTCCACAGGCAGTTGCAGCTCTTGTGGATCACAGGAAGATTTACCACCATGCGACTTTGATATCAGGACGGTGGATGGTCCTGGTATTGGTTTACTCTTAGCTATGCTTCTTGATGGAAACGCCGGATTCCTTCTCAGCTTGGGAGACCATGCCAGAGAATGAATCCCTCGCTGTACATCGGAGTCTGACACCCAGGAACACCTCTCATAGCCACAATGAGGCTGTAAACCGTTGGGAGGGGTAGACTTTACACTCATTCTTTTAGTAGATAAGAATTTTTGGCTCTGAATTTTGACCTAATGTAATGGGAATACTTGGAAGATACTTTTCGGTTTACTTCACTACCATAGAGATCTATCAATAACCATTTATCAACTTGTTCTTTCATGTTCGGAAAGCTTAAAAATCTTTCACTTAAAATTCTGAACATAAGCATGTGGAGAAGCGCCGAAGCAGGGGCGCGTGTAGCGCAGTGGTTGGAGGTGCCACTGCGGCACGAACGTGGAATCGATTTCTGCGCCCATGGCTCACCAAGCCTCCCATCCCTCCGCGGTCGGAAAATTGGTACCAGACTTGTCTGGGAGGATAGTAGCACTGGGTCGATACATCGATAGGCAACCGCGAGTCGTTGTGAAGGGCAGATATGCATGCAATCACCCCCAATGATACTTAATGAAGTCGAATGCATGGCGCGTCCCTCAGGGATTGATCAACATCGAGAGCTTTATCCTTTTTTTTAAGCAGAAGCGATTTCAGCTTCACGTCAAGTGTGCTTTCGAGCTATTCAAAACCGTTATCTTCTCGGAGGACTTTTTGAAGAGCATATGGTGTCGTCTATCGACGATTGCAGGTACACATCGTCTATATGCCTAGAACTCGCGACACACTAAGCACTAAGGAAACATAGTGCTGCAGGATAAAATGTTCTGCTGTGCCGAGCTTTTGGTTGTATTTAAAACTTTGTTAGATCTCAAACTTTGGTACCCAAATCTTTATGCATTTGCATTTACATTTACATGACCCGCCATTACATCACATCAGTGTGGGCCCCTTGCATTTGATACGTTTGCTCACATCCAGCGCCCACGAAGGCCTTCGAGCTTTTTCAATTGTTGCTGCTTGAGGATTACCGTCTTCATTACGAATGTCGTAGAATGCTGCTCATGTTCAATCTCCTTCCAGCCTTGTAGATAGCCGAGAGAAGGCGTTCCCTTAATCTTGCTACAAACAGCACTAATACAGCAACAACAACATGGCCAGCTTGATATTGATGTGTACCCAGGTGGGAATGAAGAATAACTTTAATTCATCAGTGACAAGATAGATATGTGCATGTCATGCATACAAAGTTCATGCTGCTTATGTAAACAGTTTATAAAGTGTGTTCTATTACATGAAGTAAGGGAGAAAGAAGAAAGTTTCGGTTGGAAAAGCTCATTGCCTACAATCTTTTTGGAGTGAGAAGACCCTTCTGCACCTTTGAAATTGTATGTTATGAAACCACTCATTTCTAACCATATTCTGCATGGTCCAGTTGCCACAAACATAACGATCCTTTATTCCATGACAACAGAACAGACCAGCCCATGGCAACAGTACATGTTCGACGTGGTGACATCAATTAATTTGAAAAGATAGATAATTTCCACCATAATCTAGAGGTTGAACTCTATACTCCTCTCCCTTGAGATGACAGCTTACAATGACGATTTTATCTACTCCAAGGAGGTAAATCCACCAATGTGCATGACATACGGTAGGATTTCAAAGCTTACGTCAAGAAAACATTACCAGTATCACCTGCTTCACCTGTTGTCCCGTCGAGCGTCGAGTCGCTGGAGTAGGCGCTAATAAATCGCTAAATCCTCCATTTTTCCTCCACGCGTGCAAGAATAGCCCAATGGATGCTGCTCGTACCATCACATCTTTGTTCGTGGGTTTTTATGAAAAACCTTGACCACAGTGTCGTTGTCTTTCTGCAGTAGGTTTGACAGGAGTGGCATCCAGTCGCTAACTGCTCTTCTCCATCGCTTGTCGTTGTTCAAACGCAAACTGTAAGAGAAAAGGTGGAATTGACCACTCCACCTTTTCTCTTACAGTTTGACAGCGCGTATAGAGCGATACCTTTTATACTTACTGGTTGACACTGATCGAAGCTTCGAATCACATGTCTCACTTGCATGACACGACATACTCCTAGCATCGTCCTTTTGGTTGCGCCTTCAAATGTCGTTTAGTTACCATTCATCTACTGCTTTTGCAGCGACCAAGCTTCTGAGGTATTCGTTAAGAAAGGAAGAATAAAAGAGTCGAAAAATTGGGCATAGAGAAAGATGTTCTTTCTTCTGTTCACCACATGCTCGATGTTCTCAGAAGTTCTGCAAGCTGTTCCGTTCCTCCTGCTCAGCTCTGGAGCTAATTCGTCCATCATGTTTGAGTTCTAGACCTAAATAAACGTAGCTGGAGCATTTAGAGACATTCATTTGTTGAGCGTTTATAGTGCATACGAAGCCAATCCGTTCTTCACGGAAATCGTTTTTTTTTTTGACATTTAGAAGAACACCAACCATTTCACAAACTTTACCAGACTCAGCAAGCATTAGTTTTGCTGGCTAAGGTTTGGTGTTATGAGAACTACGTTATCATCAAAGCGAAGATGGTGTAATTGCCGATGGTCGATTTTCACTCCCACATTATCTCATTCCACTGTTCGCATGACCTTCTGGAGGGTGGCTGTAGATAATTTTGGCGAGAAGGTATCGCCTTGCCTAACCCCTCTTTTGACGACGTAGTTAATATCATTGTAGAATAGTGATTTCTTGGTTGTGAAATTTTTATACAGCTCACAAAGACTCTTTGTAGATATACTGAGTAGGGATTTCGTGAATGTCAAGCGCTTCCGTGACCGGTTTTATCTTCGTTGAGTCAAGAGATTTTTTTTTAAATCGGTGAAAGTGAGGCAGAGCGGTCTCTTGTACCCTCGCGATAACTCATAGAGTCTTGTTTAAGAATGAACATGGTACATAGTTCTGAATCCTTTTCGAATCCCTGCTTGCTCGCATGGCTGTCCTTCGTCCAGTGTTCTGTCAATCCTGTTTAGGATGACTCGAGTGAAGAGTTTGTAGACGACAGACAGCAAGCAGATTGTGAGATAGTTGCCTATATCGTGTAGGTCTCCTCCTTGAACAACAATACGGTCTTACTGGTCTTCCACTAAGTAGAGACCTTGCATTCAGATAGGTAACGTGTGAAGAGCCGAGCCAGTGTTCTTACGAAGATTGGCGGAAGGTTCCTCAGATGTTCTGATCTTGTCCTCTCCGGACCTGGTGATGTTCGATTATTCACCGACGAAGTGGCATGTCGGATTTCGGAAGAGAGAACCGGTGGTACAACATATCCATCCTCTTTTATTTCATATGACGGGAGGTGGACGTGGCTATCGAAGAGATCAGAGTGGTATTCGTGGATGATTTTCTCCATTGCCTTTCTGGACGCTGTAAGGGTTCTGTTTGAGCGTCGGAGTGCAATTTTCTTGGTCTTGTAATTGGCGAAGCTTCGGTTGCCTTTGCGAGTGCTTTTGCCAGCCTCTACAGCTTTGACCGTAACTGTTGCTGTTCTCTCTTTAAGATCTTTTACCAACTGTATGCATTGTAAGTTCGGATGTTAGTTCGCCGTTGCCTGTAGTTCGTGCCATTTCACGCTTGCATATCAGTTCAAGTGTTTCTAGAGGCAGACTTCCGTGGTGACTTTCGAACGTTCGGCTTTCATAACGTGAAGATATTGAATGAGCCGATCGCATTAATCGTCGGTTTTATCAAGAACGGTATCTTCCTGACAGCCGACCACTGATCTGAATGAATCCCAGCTTATTGTGGTTTGTGCATTCGTTTTTGATATTTCTGGCTTTTTTTTGTCGTTTTCTGCCAGAATTGATATCGTTCACTCTGTTACGTAAAACTGTTCTACTGTGATGTGGTGTATTTGGTTGTGGCACTTTCTACTGGGAGGCTCCCACCTTCGCCATTCACAGAGGTGATCTAGGGTTGCGAGTTATCGTCAGTGGTCTTCGTCGTCTTGGTAAACTCAGACATCCGTTCACACTGCTCGTTAACTTTTAGTCCTTCGATCGCAATGTTACGTTCTTTCGAAGTTCTTCTAGGTCCAATCTTAGCGTTCAATTTTCAGATAATGACTTCCAGGAAGGATTCTATAGTCATAAAATTATAGTCTCGAAGCCTACCTATACAGAGAGCCTCAGCTGTGTTGTCGCCATAGCCTTGTTTTCGGTGCTTAAACAACGAAGATTGTCAAAGCCGACATTGATCCACATCTATTCAGTCATAGACGTCCGATCCTCTCTGTGAATTGTTGGAATGAACCGACCTTCATGGCCAAACTTGTTGACGTGAACGCCAAAGCCGCGGTTTCGCTTATTGTCGCATATTCCGAGGAGCAGTTCTTCTCCGGTATCATTGGCGGTTGTACCCTATCCTTTTTGCCTGCTCGATCAAGTTTTCTATTGAAGATTCAGATTCAAGCGTGCGTGCATTGTAGTTAGACATCGTCACTCTAGTTCATTGCAATTTAGGCAGCCTAGAATGAGTCTGAGATTTTAGCAGCCATTTCTTACTTGTCCTATCCAACGCTACCGTAGGGGGGAGGGGGTTTTTTCGTGTTCTTTGGAATGAGGCCCTTTTATTTTACAGTGTTTTGCTCTTTCATGCACAGATATGACTTGGTTAACTCAAAATGTATAGGCTGAGTATACTCACGGGATGCTTATCAGTCTCCTGTCCTAAAGTAGATGGGATACTTGTTTGTTGGAGGCGACTCCTAACGGCTTTTCATATAGTTCGCTCTCATTTTGTAGCAGGCTTTTGGCCAAAATAACTCTTGGAATGCAATTCGCATTAACGAAAGCACACCCACGTGTGCATTCATGAATACGTCTTCGTAAGTACGGAAGGTATTTGTCAAATCGATGCAGGAGATAGAGGGAATCCGTTCACTATATCCATCTTCATCTCAAGGAAACAAAGGTCACTTTCGAGCCCAGGTATTACAGTGGTTAGTCATGGAAACGTGTTGGAATAAAACCGTTCATGTGATTGAAACCGTGTTTCGCAGACGAGTTTTGAAAAAGTGAAGAATTCCAGACAGAATGGAGTGAGAATGCCTTGCGTACTGTTGCTTAATTTTGGAGTTAAAGATTTGTTGTTTCGATTTGTGTTAATACGCTTTCATTTTGCTGTCGTTTTGCTAATGATGTTTGAAGCGTTAAATTGTTGCCAAATATTCCACTCTCCTGTTTCATCGATGGTTCTCGAAAGTTATTTTCCACGGAACCTCTTGACCTATACCTTTTTTAGATGCCTTTGTGCAGCAACTTTTTCGACTTCGCGCTTGCATCGATGCCAATCGTTGCAGTGGTATCCATCTGGTAAATGCGTCTTGAACAAAGCCTCGCATTTTGGGAAGTTCGATCTCATCGAACAGCAAGATGTGACGTATCAATTCGTCAGTTGCGATATGCAAGGTGTAATGCCTAAAATTAAAAATGGAGCTGTGTTTATTTCCCAAACTATCTGATCCTCATTTTTCGTTAAATAAAATGTATTTCAGTACTTCTGACGATTTTTTCCAAAATTTGCAATGCTGGCGACAGTTCTAAATTCCCAGCTACGTCATCAGGTAGTGAAAACCACTTTTATTTTGAGTATTGCTTAAATTATTATATATTTTCTTCAAGATTACATAAGCACTTCAACAATTAGATCTACATTGAAGGGAATTCTGATTCGAATCAAGTCCGCCACGGGCAAAGTTTATTTTTGTACACTCGCGTTGCTTCATGATGACGACGATGAAGCGTCAAATAAGCTTTTACTGTGACTGACTTCCAGTCTTAGATTTTATCTGCTATTTATTTGATTCTGGGAGGGTAGCAGCACTGGCTCGATACGTCGGCAGGCCACCGCGAGTCATTGTAAAGGCCAGATGTGCATTCGATCACCTCCAACGATGCTTAATGATGTCTAATGCATGGCGCATCCCTCAGGGATTGATCAACGCTGAGAGCTTTATCCTTTATATATATATATATATATATGTATATGTATATA
>MQTX01000100.1:501944-537764 GCA_009735665.1 Angiostrongylus cantonensis
GAATTTCACAACGACAGCACCAACAAGTTCAACAAGAAAAATCACTGATTTGTCACCCACAGAAGATCTAGAAAGAACGGCCTCTGGTGAAGAAATTACCGAGATCATAAAAACAGATAAGGGAACAACGACAGAGATGCAACAACCGTTTGATGGCAGCGATATTCTTACGGGATTTGATAATCGAATCGAGTCATCGAGTACAGAGGTTTTGCAACACGGCCCATCGAATTCCACAGTTTCTTCAATGTCAAACATATCAGAATACGATGCTCAAAATGCCTCTCTCAATATAAGTAAGCCATTTCTGTATAGTAAGAATACTATTTCAACATGGCAGTGAATTTTTATTAAATGTAATGAGTATGAAAGTGATTATAAATGTATCGTTTTCTCTCTTAGCAATCGCGAGGTTGTTAAACAGCATACGTTAACTTCTATACAATAACACACATACAGCGCAATCGTAGCTGACGACTGCAGTCGTCAACCATATGCGACGCTGATTAGCGGCTCTTCCTCAATGGAAGGCACGTAGAAAAACGGCTCTGAAGAAGGCGATTCTGCCGAAACGTCAGCTACGATTGTGTTGTATGGGTGTTATTGTATGGAAGTAAACGTATGCTGTTTAACAACCACGCGATTGCTGAGAGAGAAAACGACGCATTTATAATCAATTGCTGAAGTTAATAAAAAGTCGATCTTGGGAACTGTTATGAAAGAGATGTTCTTGTCTGCTTAAATACATCATTATTAAGAGCTTTGCGAGTTTATGGCGAAGGTGAACAGAAATCACATTGCTGTTTTGTAGTTAATAATGGTTGCTTCGAGGAAATTTCCGGCTACATGATGATTAATGTCGCCGCTGGTCTAGAACATGACGTTAGCATGGAGGAATGCAAATGTTACTGTGCGAACAGCAAGTAATACTATATGATTTTACCTAGCTACTAAGAATTTACCCTTCTTATGGTATCTTTCGTCGTCCCTTCATTTGTAGAATTTGTACTTTATTATAAGTTTCTTCAAATTAAATAGCATCTCTGTCTCTTAAACTTCATTTCTTTAAGGATATCTCGACGATATTCATTTGAATGTCGTTCATCTACTTATTACCACGAGGAACGTGACTGTGTTCTAAATTTGGACGATCGCCATCGAAGTCCACAACTTTTGGAGAAACAAAGCGGCCAACACGCCATCACGTACCTTGCACCAAGTTGTGGAAAAGGTTCTCGAAGTTTTTAAGCATCTCTTTGTGTAAATCGCTCCAACCAGCCTTTTCTATGTAATAATTCTTTTCGAGTATATCTGTAACGTAGGGGAATTAAGTTTTCTGTATAGTAAGAATACTATTTCAACATGGCAGTGAATTTTTATTAAATGTAATGAGTATGAAAGTGATTATAAATGTATCGTTTTCTCTCTTAGCAATCGCGAGGTTGTTAAACAGCATACGTTAACTTCTATACAATAACACACATACAGCGCAATCGTAGCTGACGACTGCAGTCGTCAACCATATGCGACGCTGATTAGCGGCTCTTCCTCAATGGAAGGCACGTAGAAAAACGGCTCTGAAGAAGGCGATTCTGCCGAAACGTCAGCTACGATTGTGTTGTATGGGTGTTATTGTATGGAAGTAAACGTATGCTGTTTAACAACCACGCGATTGCTGAGAGAGAAAACGACGCATTTATAATCAATTGCTGAAGTTAATAAAAAGTCGATCTTGGGAACTGTTATGAAAGAGATGTTCTTGTCTGCTTAAATACATCATTATTAAGAGCTTTGCGAGTTTATGGCGAAGGTGAACAGAAATCACATTGCTGTTTTGTAGTTAATAATGGTTGCTTCGAGGAAATTTCCGGCTACATGATGATTAATGTCGCCGCTGGTCTAGAACATGACGTTAGCATGGAGGAATGCAAATGTTACTGTGCGAACAGCAAGTAATACTATATGATTTTACCTAGCTACTAAGAATTTACCCTTCTTATGGTATCTTTCGTCGTCCCTTCATTTGTAGAATTTGTACTTTATTATAAGTTTCTTCAAATTAAATAGCATCTCTGTCTCTTAAACTTCATTTCTTTAAGGATATCTCGACGATATTCATTTGAATGTCGTTCATCTACTTATTACCACGAGGAACGTGACTGTGTTCTAAATTTGGACGATCGCCATCGAAGTCCACAACTTTTGGAGAAACAAAGCGGCCAACACGCCATCACGTACCTTGCACCAAGTTGTGGAAAAGGTTCTCGAAGTTTTTAAGCATCTCTTTGTGTAAATCGCTCCAACCAGCCTTTTCTATGTAATAATTCTTTTCGAGTATATCTGTAACGTAGGGGAATTAAGTAATATGCGAACTAGGGTAAGTTTGGCGCGTGTTACCATCACTCCGGCTACAGAGTGCTTTTGTGACGTTGAGTCAATCTTATTGGTATGGGAAAGCTTCTGCGAAAGCTTGATTTGATGGAGCGATGTTAAGTGAAGACTTCTGGGTGAAAATTAACTTCTTTGACTATACTTCATGAGATTCATAGAGAATAAGGAACGTTCAGTACGTTTGAGAAATTCTCACATTGCAAGATGCCATTTTAATATCTTTGGCATATTATCTGAATAGCTTTTATCTGCCATAGACAGGATTTAAAATAATGTCGTAATATTGCTTAATGATCTCTTAGACAATATGCTTTCAATTTTCTCGATAAAATGTGAGTATTGTAAAATGTGACCTATTTGAAATCTACCTCACTATTCAACTTTATTGTTCCGAGAAATTATTTGGATCGCAACCTTAAACCAGTGGGTTTCGACCACACCGTTAAATTCAGAGATAGAATTCAGAAGCTGAAACTGAGAAAGTTACTCAGCATTCATTCCGCATCTATTCCCCACTGGACTGCTCCAGTGATCTGGTTTCTGGATATTATAAACGTCTCGTTAAACGACAAAGAAATGTCTTCAGCGCGTATAAAAATGATTCCGGAGGATACCATTGAAGCCTTCAAAGGAAATTTGATTCCATAGACCCTTCGCAGGAGCACTATTTTTCCATGCAGAAACGATCGTTTGTTTTTGTTTTTTCTTTCCATATTAAAGGTGAAGAAGGAAGGAGGATTCGGCTTTTCCTTGAAAATATATGGATTTGTAATGTTTTGAAAAAGTCATCTTCTCTTGATTGCCATACTTCCATGAGATATATAATATTTCATCAGCATCGAAAATACTCGAATTTTATGAAAAAAAGTTATAGGTCTAAACAAATTCATGTCGCTTTAGCTTTTATTTTCTGCCTACTACAATTTTCACGGCAGGTTATTAAGCGAAACACAACCACAGCGTTGCTGAGATATTTGCAAAACTCTGGACCGCAGGTGTCCATGGTGAGGAACGAACGTGCTATTGTCCTTTCCGGGGAGTAACGCGTTCACCATTACACCATGCGGGTCCTTCGTTTTGCCCGTCTCTCAGCTAGTTCTATCGATCTTTTTGCCGTCAGCAATCATCCACTCAATAGCAAGCAATCACCCAATCGGTCCAGAGTTTTGCAAATATCTCAGCAAATTCATATCTGTTATATCTGTCATTGTTATAAACTATGGGTTCATATTCTTCTCGTTGATGTGATTCCCTTAGTCATTACCATTTCGACATTATTCACCTTGGAACATAGAAGTGGAATAGGTTTTTTGATTTTGAGAACCTAAAATTTACAACTTCTTCGATGAAATATTTCATTCCAATTTAAATGTTCTTCGCTTATTTTGTCCGACCTTTACTGGTCAGGGGCTAACTGAAACACAAACGGAGTCGTTGCTTCGATCCCTAGTCGCGGTTTATCAACCACCATTCTTTGGGGCCAGCAAACAGTACTAAAATGGATCGCTGGGCCATTGAAATCAATTTTGTAGGTCATATGTACACATAATCACATCTAAGGTTCAATGAATGGAGTCGAATACATGATACATTCCTAAGAGGTTGATCAACACCGAAAGCTTTCTTTTTTATATCCAGAGCAATGGATGTGCTGTTTAGGTGGTTTTCTCCTCCAGGATAGAACCCACTACGAACGTATTTGTTTTAGAGGAAACCACTGCATCATTAATGAGAAATTCGTTCGACTCTGCCTGCAAACGGGTGACGCAGAACTCGATGTCAACATCGAAAGCACGGAAAATGGGTGGTTTGTGTAAAATAATAATACTTTTTTGTTTTTTACAATAAAGCAAACTTAGCGTTAGTTGATACGCGGAAAGCGCAATGGTTAGAGTAGCCATTCAGCAATGCTCATGAGGTTAGTAGTTCACTCCGGACCCACCACTATCCTCCAGTTGTAGGGGTGGGAGAAGTTGTCACCAGGCTTGCGGCTGGGATGAAAACTCGGAAATGCGCTAACACGACTGGCTAGTCTCAACATTCCAAGAAGTATCATCCCGATCAGAATTTGACTACATTCATAAAGAAGACCAAAAATCCTCATGCAGCAACCGTACCCAGAACAAAAAAAATCGAAACTCTGTGGGATAAATGATGAATGATATAAGGAAACGAAATTAATGAGAAAGGTGTCGGCATCTCCATAGTATTTGATGCCGGACCATACAGATAAAATAGCTTGGTTAGAACAGTGACTTTGACCCGGTCATCTGCTGTTGTTTTGCAGGAGGTTCAGATGATCAGAAGGATCATCTGAACCTCCTGCAGAGATTCAGATGATGCTTGATGGTTGGGCAAACTGGGAAAGCGCATGGTTTTCTTTAATTAATAGTGTTTCTTTCAGCGAATACCGATGAGTGTTTCCTTGAATTGTCGGATTTTGTTTTGGAAGGTACTGCTTTAGCCATTGAGACCACAGTTTCCGTCCAAAAGTGCAAGTGTAAATGTATTCAGGGAGAGTTAATGTGAGTATGTGAAGCTGCTTATTTTTCGAATCTTTGTAGTTATTTTTTAGTTGTGAGCATGGTTATCTCATAGTTACAATCGACCTTAACCACTTTGTATAGAAAAGATAATCTATTTATGCCCGCTCAACTACTACCTATAATGTACCATCCGTTGCGAACGCAAATGCAATTGAAGAATCTGTATTACATCCAGCAGAACATGATAGTGTTCCTCAATTTATCGCTCATTTTCACGGTTTCTGAGCTTTCGTACTAAATTCTGAACCCTCTGTTTTCTTTTCCAATTTTTAAAGGATTTTTTTCTAAACAGTTTTAGAACAAAGAGAGCAGTTTATAGAAATCACCTTTAGCACTGAAATCATAGAGTCCTTTCTATAATCTGTGTATTTGTCTACGAAAAGCTCAAGGAGTTCCAGTTTTCAGATATGGTGAGGCGTGTCAGTCATTCCAATACTATTTCGACAGCAACACTTGCTTAATTAACAAGCAGAATAGGTAACATTTAATTTTAAATGCGCCGATACGGTTTGACTCCAATTCACCATAACTGCTACTCTCTTCGTAACACTGTTTGTCGTTAATGTTTACAACTACGATCTCAATGATCAAAGAAGACCTTTGAAAGGAAAATTGACGGGAATCTCGCATTACTGTTAATTCAGCCTGTTATGTGATTATTTAGATTTTCAAATCCTGAAAATTTGATCTATGTGCCAAACTCTCATCCGCGTAGCTATTTCGAGCACAAATGTGCAACAAAAGGTAGGACTGTGTTAAATAATTTACAAGCACGGTGAAAAAATAGGCACAGACCAGATCTGATTTGAGAAGTGTTCATGCGATTACTCACGAGACTATGGCATTAATACATCTCCAGGCGGCGCATTAGGAGGTTAAACACGCACAAAAACTATGCACTTGTTAGACACGCAAGACAAACCTCGATATGATATGAAATTCCTGCCTGTAAAGCACCACATTGATTTATTTCATCTGTATGAAATGTAGTCACACTGTAGTTTATCGTTTCATTACATCGATAGGGTTTTCTTTTATGCCCAACTGCAATGTATAGTTTTGGGTTCATCTCTCCCTAGGGTACGAGGTAGAACTCCATTTCTGCAACATCTCGTTAACATCAAGAAGGGCTGTCATCACAATCCATGCAATTACAATTACACCTATACAATAACATTGGAGTCCTTCCGAAGACATCGGAAAACCTAGCACAGTATCACAAGATTGAAGGGTAGAGCTAGAAGTATTCTCGTGGACACGGACTAGATGGAGCGAAAACTGCAAAACAGAGCACGTGATTATTCGAAATCTCAACCATTCCAGAATTCTTTACTTGCTTGCCTGATGTTTGTATTCATTATTGGCAACAGAGACTGCGAGTATAAAACGCTGATTCAGAGCAAGAGAAAACATCTCGAAACATTCTAGAGTTTACACGCCAGTTCACAGCTGCATGAAACGCAGACAACTGCGAACCTGCTTCTAAGCTTACGAACAACAGCAGAAAATCGATAGAGGGAAGAAATACCGGCCTAAGACGGGGACTAATTGTAGTATCGACAATCTTCGCAGAACATGCGCCAGATATGAAATCAACACGACTGCTCTTGGACGTCGAACATACCGGCTTGAGTTGAAGACTAGTAATAACATCGACAACGTTCGCCGGTCGTGCACCAGGTATGAAACCTGAGCGATCGTTCTTGGATTTCCAAACAGGAAAACTATCGTATCGCAGATGGGGAGCGAGGAAATATGAATAACGAAACAGGCAACTTAGATATTTTAGTAGTGAGCATTTATTAAAATTTCCCATTCACGTTTATATCTACAATTGCATTTTCTTTTATAAAAATATCTGACCATCAAGTGTACTCCTTCATAAACCTTAATAAAAAAAACCTGAATTTCAGATGCTATTCGTCTTAATTATGTGACTGATTTCTGCATTGATGATTCTAGTGAACTTCAAGAAAACACAGTTAATGTTGCAAACAGATCTGAAAAGGTTTGAATGTTTTTCTTCTTCTTAAAATTTTATTGGATTAAAAATAAAAATTTCAAACCTTTATGTGGCTAGGTTTACAACTGGCAACAAGGTAGATATGATTGGGAGTGGTATGGAAGTTTGGACACCGGAAGCACAGTTTTCATAGTTTTCGTGCAATACAAGCATGACCTTTAGTTCGACCACCTCCTGAGTCTCCATCCCGTACAAATCGGTACCAGATTTGTTTGGGAAATACGTGACAAAGACCTGGGAGCGCTCTAGTGGAGCTACCACCGGATTCTAGAAAAAAGTGCGTCAATGAGCGTTCAACGATATTCGTAGAGAAGACGAAATCGTCGAGTAGCAGCTGAACCAACCTGCAAAACAGAATGCCTTTGTGAATCTTGATATGTAGAGCAACGTGCCGAATAAGAGACTTGCTCAGATAATCATTGTATGTGGATACATGTCAAACAAAAAATATGAATACCATAGGGATGCTGAAATATTCGCAAAATGAACCTCGCCGGTGCATTATGTAATCTGCGAGCCCCCGGAAAGGGAAATCGTGGTTTGATCTGGCCCGGGGTCCACGTTTTGAGCAATATCTCAACAACGCTGTGGTTGATCTTGCCTAATACCCTGCCGTGAAAATTGTAGCAGGCAATAAATAAAAAAGTAAACATTATGAATGTCATACTTAATACGCAATTACTTGTACTTTTCACTTCTGCAGTTGAACGGACGCAATTTTCATTTAAGGGTAATGAGAAGCCTGGCTTGGAAGCGATGGTCACCACGGTAGCAGCCGCTTCGCAACCTAACGACGAAGGTCGGGATGCTGATGATGTGAGTGGCACAGTATTTAAAAGCATTTGTTAGCCATATTGTTTCCATTTTCAATTTTTTAAATACTTCATGAAAATCATTTGAAGAGTTCACAAATTGATATGACTTTTTCATGCTTCATGCATTACTTGGTATGTTGTAGAGATAGCTTGTAAGCAAATAATTTTTATGAAGCGATATCCGCTTGGGATAACGTTTAGAAGAAGAGCCATGCCTCCAAATGTTATGTCAAGAGAGAATAAGTTCCTAGACGCCCTGTCCTTTATTCCCAACGAAATAAACACGGCTATAAAACGTTGCTTAAAAAAAAGGCCTCTTAAGAGAAATCAGTACCATTGATTTAATTATCACCAAACTCTCCAAGGCGCTCGCTAGTTCTTAACCGTTTGTATCATCTCTGTATAACGCAAAATTTTATAACTTGCTGTAACGGTGAAGACGGTGACTGCATGAGTGGGGGGCGGTTAATCTAATCACTTGTAAAGCATGGAAGGACAAATGCATTGGCGAAAGGGATAGACCGCTGTGCGTCCGGGAAAAGAAAACCTAGTCGATACGCCAAGAGCTGAACAAGTAATCCACTAGGCACGCTTGCGACACAAACCCACAACGGGAAGATTTTGAAGTGGAAGGCACCACGCTCGCACAAGAATCTACTAGACTTTGGCTCGTAAAACCGTTTAAGCATTCTGGATAAATCCCAAAAATCCAAAGATGACCCGCAAAGAGGAGTGCCTTATTATCATGCGAGATCCGACATACTATCTGAGACTGATATTTTAAAGTGAGAGGGACTTATTGCCTTCCATGTGAGCTCTTTACGGTTGGCTTTCACGCGAATACATAGTGGAGGACTCATAAAAAGTGGGGAGTGTGTGATGATGCTGTTTCATATCCAATGGGATTGAAAATTGGGCATCGTGGTTTTTCTGTAGAGGTTATGGAGTTGTTTGGCTGGCTAGGTTGTGGTTAACTTGACTATTCCAAACTCTGAAAAGGGCTAAATCCTTACTCACCAGTGCTGAGGCTAATAAAACTCGGTCTCGGGAATAATCTTCATCTAAATCATCTAAATCATCTAAAATGAACAAAAAGTCACAAGGTAAGTTTAATACCAAACAGCAAAAGTTGGAGGGGTACTGCAAGATAATCTCAGGAATGTACCTCGGTGATGTTATCGAGAGGTTTCAGTTTCAGAAAAACGAAAAACTTAGTGGAATGCCCGTGTCGGAATTTATGGTGTTTAAAAAGGTGCGTTCTATGCACTATGTCACGATTCACTGCTAAAGAAATATGTTATATGTTTTCTGTAGAATGAGCGAGATCCATCAAAATGGAACTCAAGCAATGAAACGAGAGGCAGAGGGTTTTCTACTGCGAGAAATCAATTTCAACACAAAGTTGACATTCCCGAGGCCGAAATGGAGGAAGATAATGCAGTGATGGAGGCTCCATCTACATCAACCACCACCACAACCACCACAACAACTACGCAGCGTGCTAAACTGAAACGATATGTTGTGGTAATCAAAGTCACACAACTATTCAGTCTCGAACCGTCCAATTATTTGTTGATGTTACAGAGGGCGTATGTGAACAGGAACATTCCAGAAACGGATGGGCTGGACGAGAGAGAATTCGACAAGATTGTTGAATTAGAACTGGTATGCTATTCAGCAAGGTTTTATGTTGTCTAAATGAACAGTGTTGTCTGCTAAAATGTCTAAATAAAATTCGTTTTCAAGAAAAAGAAAAGGATCGAACTAATGTTGTTTAATACTGAAAATTGGTAAGACACTCGGCGTTAATAAAATTTTGAGGGATGCGCCATGCATTGGACTTAATTTGTATCATAGTATAAGTGACATAATAAATACTAGCCCTGTGCAATGATTGGAGATTGCCTACTGATGTGCCAAGTCAGTGCCTTTACCTTAATGGAAAAGTCTCGGACCACAGTTTTAACTTGTTATTTGCTACCTACTCTTCTTAGACAGGCGAAACGAAAGGCCCGAATGGTGTGGTGGTGAACGGGTTACTCCCCGGAAAGGACAATAGCGTGTTCGTTTCCCACAGCAGACACCTGCGGTCTGGAGTATTGCGGATATCTCAGCATCATTGAAGTCTAGGACCATTTCCTTAGAATGCAAGGCTTAGTTTGGTTGGGAGTAGGCTCGAGTTGATGACCTTGTCGGTGTTGCATGGTTTACCAAAAGACCGTGTTGTCACGCTCATATTGTTTAAAACTTGGTTACTTATTCAGTTTTCCTCATCGAAAAGGGCTGCGAGCACCAGCTGATCTTCTGTTTATTTCTTGGAAGTTGGAGGTGGTGATGGCGGCGAAGCACATTCTGCAATCCAGAAATTGTTTTTACTTGCTGGCTTGAGAAAAATAGCCCGCTCATTGTTTGGTTGTTCGCCCGTGAAGACATTAGCGTTTTCTCGGAATCCACTGCACTTTACTTTTTGACCATCTGTTTCCCGCTGTTCTGATTATAAGACCGATTAAATTTTAAAAGACCTTGTTCAAACACTCTTTGGGTTGTGCACAGAATTGTTGCCGTTGGTAGAGTACCATCCCACGTTTCTACTGCATAACACAGCGGTGGGAGGATGATTTGAAAAGGTGCACGCAGAGTTTTGAGTCCGTTAGTTGGTTGGTTTCTTCTTTGAGGGACTCGAATGCACTTCATGCTGCTCTACTTCTTCTGTACATTTCCTCGCTGTTATTGTTTTCCATGTTTGTTTAACGCCCCATAACACACGTGCTGGGTGGTCTCTGTAATAAGAGAATTACCCAGTCTGATTTGTTCACCTTCGGACCATGGATTTTTTGATAAACTGGGTCTTCGTCCTATCTGTTCGTTGTCCAGTCATTCTTCTTGTTTCGTTCATGTTGACTTTATCAAGCTTCGCTTTTACCCTGTCGAGCTGGTCACTCTTCTTGGGTAGGATACCGTGCGTGACGTCGTTCACTACTCTGAGATTTTTTCCATGTGAATGTCATATGGATTGAAAAAAGTATTATACATAAATTTGTGGCTTCGAGCTCTAAGAAAATCGAATGCGATATTACCTGGTTTTAAAGCTGTTTTCTTCAGGTTTTTTATTTCACCTTCAAATGACAGCATCGGTTTCTCCAGTAGGCATTCTGGCTGCCGTGGTGGGAATTGTGAAAAAGAAAAGATTGGTATTTGGTATACAGCTTCTCTGTTATCGATTCCAAAATATGGCGGCACGTGTTGATAGTCTCAACTTGCCTTCTCTTCTTGACTTATGATGATAGCCGAAGGTTGGTAAAAAAAAGTTTATTCGGTTAAGATTTCGACGTCCTTGCCTTCTTCAGTGCCGCATTGATCCAAGTCGATTACCCACAAGTGATCGTCCTCGCTATATGGTTGTTCATTGCTACATCGAGTCGAATCGCCTAGAATGGAGCACTGATAGAATCGAAAAAGGTCCCATCCTGGTTCATGATGACGGATGGCGGACCACTACGGTCCTATAAATTATGAAGACACTTCTTTAGGCTAAACTATCTTCGAGCTGCTTCTGATAACTTTTTGGCTTATAACGATGTAGACCATCCTGCGAAGAATTTCTACAGCCAGCATTTTTTCCGACCAAGTTTGCTGTCTAGCAGTCGAATCAAACTTCAGTATATATCCTCGAGCAACTCTTTAGTGGAAACGAAGCTGCGGTCTGAACACCTTGTTTGAGAAACCGTTGCGAGTTCGTGGCAAATTTTAAGTCCTTCCATAAGCAGCTTGTAGCCATCGGTTGGGTTTTTCTTTATCTGCTAGTAATGTCAGAAGAAGAATAGATTGAGAATATTCTCGTCATATACAACTTGTATCGCTCCTCTTGGATGATAACAAGCTTTTTCTAGCTTACAGCTAAATCGAATCCTTGGAAGAAAACGCGTTCAGCGTATCTAGTAGACAATCACGGCACCACGTGGGTGACAAAGAGGCTTCACCTTCTGCTTTTGAGAGAATAGTCGATCTCCTTACGATCTTCCGAAAGATTACGAAACGCATTCATTTTGCTTCCATCAGCTGTATAAAATGACGAGAAGAACTAGATGATGGTAAATTTCTTTGAACGCATTAGCTGTAGACGAATATTGGGCAAGCGAAGTGGTGGGACCTTGTATGAAATGATCCGGATGGGAAACAGGTGGACTTACAACAAAGGCAACGGCTGCGTCTTTTTGTAGTGGAATTTGCCAATCATGAAGCATAGCGATGTCGTCATTCAATTGGATTCAATTGGCACACGTCGGTCTTCCTGCATTTTTCTGTTACAGGAAGATGATGTGGAAATAAAGCGACCAGTGCCACTAAGAAGGAGGTAGAGATAGGCATCTGAAGTGATTGTCTTAGCATTAAGGTACAGAACATAAAACAGTCTCCAAAAGAAAGCGATAATGCACTATGAACAAGACTAGGGAACCACCACACTGACGAAGGCCCCTGTTTTGCTTTCTCTCAAACACTTTTTTCCAGTCTCCATGTCATATAATGGACGGATTCTTTTAGTTAGGTTCTAATGATATCCTGAGCGACAAAAGACTTGATTGCCTCTAACTGATTGTTTTGCGCCCGACGTCATAGGAAGAAGTTCTCAATATGCGAAGTAGTGAGCTTGATCCGCTACTAGTTGAGTAATTCTTCTGCTCCCAAGGTAAGGCTAATTGTAGCTTTCGAAATGCTCTCGCCGGTTCATGGGCATCAGAGGGAGATTTGCTATCCTACGACCGATTTGGTACCGAGACATCGGTGATTGCTGTTATTGGTTTACTATTGGCTAAGCTTCTGGATAAAAGCGTCGAACTTCTTCACGACTTGAGAGACTATGCTGAGTGAAAACCTTCCGCTGTAAATCGCAAACCGACACCCTGTAACGCCCACTGAACCCCTTGAAGTGGAAAACCCTTGCCGGCATTGTTCAGTTGCAGAAATTATTTGACTTTATTATCCCTCGCATCTCATTTTCGGCTTCCCAAAGCGATGCCTTTAAAAAGTTTTCTCGGATTTTACCTATGCTTTCCTTAAGTTTGGCGCCAACTGTTTGCTGAATACTTTTCGATTGCTAAATTCCACTGAGCTTTATTATTTTTCAAATATTAGGCTCGGCTGTAGTTGGGCTTTTTTGGGTCTATCTTATAATGACCATCAAGTTGGACGATAATTAAATCGCTTTAGCTGTTAGTGACCTAGTTTATCACGAATTGTGTAACCTTTCCATTGGATAGCTCATCATTAGGGTAAATCGTTTAAGACCATTATTATTTCAAAAAATGCGAACTATGCAATGAAATTGCAAAGACGGTGAAAACTTTGGCGAGCACTGATGTGTTTCATATACATTTAATCCAACAAAAGTTCGTTTTAACCGGGATTTCATTTAGCCGGATGAATTCCGCGGTGATCCATCAGAATTTCTGCCACCGATTGATGCCGAATACGTGTACGTCATCCATAACTGTATTTGTAAACAAATATGATTCTTTTGGTTTCTTCTTTTTTAGGCTAATCCAATGGCCATCACATTTAAACGGTCCTCGCAGCACAAAATTCGACTCTAAAATGAGAAACTCAGGTGAAAACATTGCAGTCATAGGAAAAACCAAAGCGACAACAACAACGACAACAACAACTGTAGCAGTAGTGGCAACAACAGCAACAACAGCCGCAGTATCAACAACAGCAGCAACAACAGCGACTACTTCTAAACCGGTAAGTTTATGCATGCAACTCACTATAGAAACTCTTATTTTTTTTTATTTATAGGCAACAATGAGTTCAACACATGTCACGTCACCATCGACTCTCGTTTATCCAACTGTTGGAAGGTGTACTTACAGCGCAATGTACCAAACTTCTTTTCAGGGTACAAAATTGATAAGGACTATTTACGTGAAAAGGTTTGAATCAGTGTTTCTGATAATTCTGAATATATACGAGAGCGCGTGTGGCGCAGTGGTTGGAGGCTCCCTACGACACGCACGTGGAATCGATTCCTGCGCTCATGGCCCACCAAGCCTTCCATCCCTCCGGGGTCGGCTAATTGATACCAGACTTGTCTGGGAGGATAGCAGCACTGGCTCGATACATCGACAGGCCACCGCGAGTCATTGTAAAGGCCAGATATGCATTCAATCACCTCCAACGATACTTAATGAAGTCGAATGCATGACACATCCCTCACGGTATGATCAGCGCCGAGAGCTTTATCCTTTTTATATACGAAAGCGACACCTTAGATTGGAAATGGTCTCTCGTTAGACACCTATTTATACCAAATATCATAAGCCTACTTAGTCTTCTCTTTATCAATGCTGATTACCAACGTATTACCGACCACACATAGTTATCATCTGCTACCGCATATTTTTCGAACCCAAACATTTTTAAAAATTGAAGGTGAAATTTAAGCTTTTAAATTTCTGATGGAAACACGGCGACTGAAACCATCGGCCATACATTGCAGAACACCATAGCGCTTCGCTGTGCGAAATGCGCCCACTGAGGATGCGGAGAAAGTGTATTGTGGCCTCCGAGAAACCAGAAGTTCATTGCTGTTGAACGGGAAAATCTATAATTTGCTTACAAAATTCTGTAGATCCAAAAGGTTTCTACTTCGAACAATGGAGTTTGTTATGAGCTTGAATATGGCCTTAAGAGTTCAAAGGCTGAAATATTTTCAACCACAAATGAGTTATAGGTTCCTTATGTCACCAATGTGTTGTTTTGATGAGCAGAAAAATATGACACCCATAGCAGCAAACGATAAATGGACCTAAAGCAGATTTTTGAAAATATAAGTAACATTTTCTATTTCACACTTTTTTAATTATGCTGTTTACTTTCCAATTAAGGGACCTACTTTAAGAAAACTCTCCAAATTTTCATAGTACCTAAGCAAAGTTATGCTGATACAAATATTGTTCTCATTGCCTTCATAGATTTTTAAAAGGAGCACTTCAATCATTAAACATAAGGAATAAGAACATTAAGAAAGCTTGAAAAATAAGCTAAGGAATCAAATAGACAAGATTCATTGTTTTCTTGATAAGCAGACACGAGATCGTTATTGCAGCATTCATTGGCAATAGCTGACGTCTCGGCGACTTTACCTTTTTAGTCAGACGCTTAGTTAGACGCTTTCATAAAATAATCGGACAAAATTCATTGTTTAAATTTTCATTCGCAGAGTAAACAACCTCACCGCTTTGTTATTTGTGGGTATATAAGAAAAAGTGGTGAGTGTTTATGAGAAGCCAACGAATATTCTTGTATTATGTTTTCTCTGGCAAGGTTATTAAAGCGTTTTACTGAGTAGACTGCTGGTCAGTCTGACTGACTCTAATAGGCTCTGGAGAAAGGAAAGCAGCCGACTTCGTCTTTGGTCATCAAGAAAACATTGAATTACTGATCAGCGGCGAGGTTAAAAGAAAGTCGGTCCAGCGATGGACAAGACTGCTTCCTATTTGCATTTTGTTGTTTCTTTTTTTAGTTTGGGTGTTTTGCTCTAAAAATATTTTCAGCCCGGGCGACTGCTTTGCGGCGTGTCATGCTCACAGTTGCCGATCCGCAAATATCATATCAAATGGTTGGTTAACATAGATGTCTTTCCATTTTACGTGATACATTCTCGATCATGTGGAGAAAAGAATTGAAAACTGTCTACATTTTCGGTTATAAAAAAGACAAGTGTGAAGCACCCAAGCTTTTTCTTTCTAGTTCGATTTTCTGGTGGGGAGAATTCTGCGAAGAATTTCAGTGTTGTCTCACAGGTGGAGAAGCCTCCTAGTCATAGATTATTTTACTACTTTTCCAGACTCTTAACGGTGATGGTTGCTTTTTGTAGATTAATGGCTTGTCATCAATATATTAACCCTGGTCCTCGTTAACAGTTGAATAGTGTCGAATAAGGAAGGCACAAGTGAAGTCTAATTGTTCTTGTCGCACAAGGAATACTATGAGCATCGTCGCCCTGGTGTGATACGTATTGTTAACCTACATTAACCTTCATTGACAATAAAGTAGCCTACTGGAAGTCTGCTCATAAACACGTAAATTTAGTTCTTAATGGGCTTTTTGATGGAAACGTCAAACTTCTCTGCGTGACCGTGCTGCTGGAAGCATATGCCCGTTGTTTAGATTGCAATTTGACACCCAGAAACAGTCCTCAGCCACAATATGGGGGTAAATCACTGGAGTTCATGAAGGGATGTAAATGATGGAAGACCGCTAACTCAATCTTGTGACTTTCAGGTGCGACGAACACTTGTGAACTCTTCCGCGATTCGATCATTGATTATCGTCATCTCGGAATGATCATTTATGATGCATCAACTGTGTACCTTGACGGGATTCGATGTGGAGACCCATAAATGGAAAACGGAAAATTTCTAAAGCTTACGACTTTAAAGCATACACACATTAAAGGTTTTCCTATGTAACTCAACCATTATGAAGTCTCTTGGGTTGATTCTCATCTATTTGCAAATGTCGATGTGGTACACGTTTACTACAGGTTCTTCTACTCTTCATGTGCCAACTTAAATACTTTTAAGTAAATGTCTCTTGATGTCATCTTCTAAGGCTGTTTTATTCACATATATGCGGGTTTTCTTATTTACTTTGTTTGTGCTAAAAGTTCTAACGATTATGTGACAAATGCTTTTTTTAAAGATTATACTCAGGATATAGAATAAAGTATTCGCTTAACGTATAGGCCTCGTATAGCATGGTTACGGAGAAGTTCTCAATGTTTGTGAAATTTATGATCAGAAACTTCGAACGGAGATAACAGAGAAAAACGAGAGAAAAAGAGAAAAATTTGCGGAAGTAGCCAAATGGTAGAGATGCCGTTACATGTGTCACTGTTTCGAACCCATTTCAAGCTAACAAGGTTTCCCGCACAACCGGAGTTGGTAAATTGCAGCCAGAGTTAACTACGAACATCTCTTGTCTATCCACAAAGGCAAGTAACTGCCTGTGACGAAGGTCTAAAAGCTTCCTAGAACCGCTAGGCATTCCAGAATTACAGGACTACCATTCAACGACTTTCATAAACTAGACCGGAATCTTCAAACAGAAGCAGAGCTTGCTCGCAGAAAAAGTTTGAAGGCTTATGTGGGTGACGGATAACACGAAACGAATTGAATGATAGAAGTGCCTGGATCCACACTACATGTGTAAAAACAAGGAAGCAATCTAGCAGAAAAATAAAATAAAAGTGTAAGTGTAGACTTGTATTAAAAGCAATCTGAAACATCACATGCGTTCCTGTCATGAATTAAATTCCAAAATTGCTGCATGAAAATATCAACAACGTGAAGAAGCAATGCCATTTCGAACCATAAAAGTAAAAGCGACGATTTCCAGCATATCTTTAGCAGCGGTTTGCTTAGCGAAGCTTTTTCTTCGCACGTAGTTACCGAGGTATTTGTCAAATTGACAGTCGATTGGTGAGATTCAGTTGAGTACATTGGGTGACGAGGAGTTTCGTAGCAAAACCAGTGCAATTTCTGCAGTGTTAGCTGTTCAATATTTGCTGCAATGTTGTTATGAAAGAAGGTTGGAACTTTCCTTTCCATCCACTCCATATTATATATATATATATACACATATACATATATAAGGGCGCGTGTGGCGCAGTGGTTGGAGGCGCCACTGCGGCGCGCACGTGAAATTCGCCCATGGCCCACCAAGCCTTCCATCCCTCCGGGGTCGGCAAATTGGTACCAGACTTGTCTGGGAGGATAGCAGCACTGGCTCGATACATCGGCCGGCCACCGCGAGTCATTGTAAAAGCGAGATATGCATTCAATCAAATCCAACGATGCTTAATGAAGTCGAATGCATGGCGCATCCCTCAGGGATTGATCAACGCCGAGAGCTTTATCCTTTACCCTTTATCCTTTATATATACATATATATAACTCTTTTCGTAATATCTCAGCATCTTTTTGGTCGTATTTCGCATAAGCAATGGAAGCCCAACTACGGGATGGCCATTCAACCTAAAGAGTTCAATTATTGCGTCGTGAGGAAGACAGCATGCGTCAATATCCAATCCATAAAAGCCGAAGGCTGTCTTTGATGCCAACTTGGGAACGCACTCAGCAGGATTATTCCGAAATTTTCTCAAAAAGAGAACTTGCTTGAACAAAGAAATGTTAGTTAAGCAAAAAATATTATGGAAACTGCACTTTGGTCATGAGTCGTCTAATTATCAGAGAATCTGGTCAACTCCTGAAATCTTGGTAAGCCAGTCAACAGAACTGGAATCTGAGCAAAGCCTATTGGAGTTATTCGTTAAATCATATTGGGATATTTTCGTGATAAGTACAACAGTAGAGCGCCAAAGTCTTCGACGATGACCAATTCCTGCAATGTATCCGATTTCATCAAGCACTGCTAGAGGTGGCTGAATGAATATCTGGTTCATACAATTCCTTTCTGTGGTACACCGAATTATGAAGACAGTGCTACCATCCTACTTTACCTTGGAAGGTTCTCCAGAACGAGATACTCGCCGCAACACTTGCTTCATAATGATGAAGAATAAAGTAACACCTCGTGTTTAAACAACAAGAATATGAGGTATTATTATCACTTTTTTTCTAAAAATTTTGGGCCTCTACATCGTCCTCGAGCGGGCGTTCTTCCTTCATTTCTACTTTCGTTTGTGATTTCGCTTTTAACATCTTCTCTGAATTAACTAATAGGAAGACCGAGCGAGGAAATGTTTGCCGAAAAGATACTTACGTCATATCTAAATCATAATAAAGACCTGGATACCCTTGCAAGGTTAAGGACTCAAGTGTGGATTAAACTGCTCAACCAGCAATAGGGCAGCCTCAGTACTCTGGACA
This sequence comes from Angiostrongylus cantonensis, assembly GCA_009735665.1. NCBI lineage: Eukaryota > Metazoa > Nematoda > Chromadorea > Rhabditida > Metastrongylidae > Angiostrongylus > Angiostrongylus cantonensis. The sequence continues at coordinate 520,612 of MQTX01000100.1, forward strand.
CTGGTTGCTCCAGCGTATGACGTCAGGCGGTAAGACGACCTGTGAGAAGCCACAAAATCGCACGACCTCACTGGAACCGGATCTGACGAACAAACACACGACATGCCATGAAGATTTTCTTATTCTGCACGTATAATGGCTGAAGGCTCTCCATTGACACCGATCTTCACAGGCTTCTTGTAGCCGCAGATCTCATCAAATTTCGTGTCGTTGCACTGCAAGAAAGAAAAATCGGGAAACCGACACAAGCCAGCTAAACAACGGGAACCTTGTGATCCGTGGGGAAAAAACCCCATCACGAAATGTCGGTGGTGTAGGCCTTTTTAGCCCGTCATTGTCCATCTCGTCGATTCGTACGAGATCCTCTTCCTCTCATGGCTGTTCTCCGCCATTAAATGACTCGTCATTGGAAGATCATAGCTATCAATTGTTACTTATCGACTGATGCAACTCAGGAGCACGAATAGGATGCGTTCTACTGCCAGTTGGATGTTGTCCGCCGTGATAAAGCGTATCACAAATTTGTTGTTAAGAAATTCAATTCCAGAATAGGGAAGGCCAAAGACAGCGAATGCAGGATGGGAAACTTCGGAGTAGGAGAAAGAAATGAGCATGGAAACTTGTCGCCGGACTCCTGTCTGCAGCATCTTTCTTCCACGACGGCTCGTTTTTCCAGATGAAAGAAGACAACTTCTGGATATGGGAGTTTTCCAACGACTCATGCGAAGATCGACCATATCTGACGAACAGAAGGTTGTTAATACCTTACACATTGTTGTTCTCATAATAATTCACTGGATTCGATTGCCGCCTTTTCATGCAAAGACTCTATTTAGCCGTAGGTTGGATTAGAATTTATGCCATCAACAACGAAGAAAAAGTCAAGCTGTATATGACGAGAACATTGTGAACGATATCCTGTCCAAGTTGGAAGATTAAGGAATACCCGATCAAAAACTACGACCTGCTTGTCGAAAAAATCGAGTTACGATAGAAAGCATGAAAAAGAGTACAGCTCCAGGACCCCATGATATCTCAACCGACTTCGTTTGAGCTGGAAGCCGCGATTTACATGTACTTCTCGCAAACCATATGGCAGTCTATCCTCAAAAAAAATTCCAGACCACTGGAGGACGTCACGCACGGTCGTCGTGCCCAAGAAAGGTTACCGAAGCGATTTTCACAATTAATGTCATTTGTTCTTCGTATTACGTGACTTGGCAATCTGTGTTTCGCTATTGATGTATATTTCCTTGGATCCCGAAGATGGAATAGGTTTCGAACATCTGAGCTGCGCATTCAAGCCAAACCTTGAGCCGTTTAAATTTCGTAAGGGGTAGCGTTTTGTGTCTGGCGCGCTGTATTGCTGACGTAACGTGGTCGAGGTACCAGCCGGCGTTTCTCTGCATGATAGAGCGCTGGCTGCTCTTTTGAATCGAAAATGTGAGTGCTGAGTTTTAGGTCCGTTAGTTGGCTTCTTTGGGTGGTCCGAGTGCGACCCATACTGGTTTCTTTATTTTGTCAAATTCCTCCTTCGCGTTGTTTTTCACATTCATTGAACGTCAAAGGTACACGCATGAGGTAGTTTCTGTAATATGAGAACCACCAAGTGCGATTTATTCACTTTCGCACTATGGGTTCTTCGTGAACTGGGTCTCTTATTTATGCGTAGTCCAACCTTTGCTCCCGCTACCTTGCGTTCAGTGAGCACCTATCGCCCCTGCTTTGCTTTCAACCCTTGAATAACTTCATGATTTATGGTGCAACAATGAAAGAAGACCTACGTATCGCTCGTCAACAGATTTTCCTTGCGTAGGGGGTATCTGTATAGTTTACCCGATACGTCGCAACAATTGTTTAAGTACCTGTTCTGAGCTTATTTGCTTCATAATTTCTGTTTCTTGGTCGTCACATATATACGGTTAGTGGTTGTCCTTGCTTCACGTCGCGGTCGAAAGTTATGACAATCAGAGGAGATAGATGAGGAAGTGAGTTGCCCGTTAAATCAGTCTATTTGCTTAAATAAAAATGACAAGACATTAGATGTTGGTCAATTCCTGAATGACAGGCCCCGCGTTCTTCTCATCAACATCGTAGACGTGATCGAATGCATAGTTGACGTGCTGCATTTTTGTCGTCGTTATGTTCAACCATGCGTAAACGCCCACTGTAAACATACAATCATATCACTCCCCAACAATGTCATTCCCACCCACTTAGTTCTTCTCGCTACTAACAGCGTCTCTCGTTGATTTCGAACAAACGTTTTTTTTACATATTGTGAAACGGCTATATTGCGGCGTTCTTCACTCTTCTTCTTCACCATGTCATCTAAAGGACACGAAACGGCTACACCTTGGTGATCACCAGTATTTTTCTCCACATGAACGTCGTTGCTTTGCAACAGGTCAGATTTATTACACTTATCCATTTTCTTTACGTTAGATGTTCGAAGTCTTTTCTCTCTCCAGGTATCAAAATAAGACAAATTGACAGCAGGATCATTTGTTACCACAGTCATAATTCTTGTTATCGTTTCCTTGCATTACCCCATAAATTTTCAATCATTTTGTTCAAGCAGCGCGAGAAGATGTCTTCATCCGCTTTTGAATCTAATATGACTGCCCTGCCTAAAGAAAAATATTCCTAAAAGTTGCAAAAATATCAACTGAGAACCGAAGTGTCACATTAAACAGTTGATTAACACATTTGAAACCTAAAAATTATTAAGTTCTTCAGTTTTGGACAAACATGTCTTCTTCTAAAAAATGTCCCAAATCATGCAGGCCAGTACGGAACGTGAAGCATCTGAGCAATAACAGGTGAAAAAGAGATGTTAGCGACTGGACTCCACTGGATGTCAGCTGCGCAGTAGAAAGACCATCGCAACCTCCGGTCGAAATTCTACACGAAGAACTTAGAACAAACACAAAATAGTCGCTGAGCTTCCAGAGTGAGCAACACCCATAAGGTTACGTTCTACGCCACAAGAACAAATGGGGGATTTGCTGGCGCACGTTCGAATCACTTGAGTCCTACTTCGGCAGACCATGAAATTCGCGTGTGGGGCGACTGCGAGAACGTTAGTCCATTGTGTCCCAGCGGCATTTTACGATGCTGGCCCGTAGGAGGAATTCTTCGTCGTATGTGGACTATTCTGGTTTTTTACAGCAAAATATTTTTTCTTAAGAGCTAGGAACCTGTGGGAATTTGGGAAAACTATGAACATGATTGTAGTAAAGACTTGGCCCCACCGTTTTATAAGCATGAACGATTACTATGCGTCACAATGGTCCATTTTGCAAATGCATTGTTGCCTGTTGTTGGAATTATTTTGCAGTTTATGACGAGTCTATTTCAGTAATTTCATATCCACACATTATGTGTAATAACCATGGTGAATAAGATGAAGTAACAATAAGCCATTAGTCAAATTGTCGGTCAATGAACTTTTTCGAAAAAAGGTTTTCTGCAAATCGTGAAGTGTAGAGACTGGCTTTCGTGTTCTTACCCGTTCCATTTTGCTCTGCTTTCAATTAGCTGTGGAATGAATATATATATATATATATAACCCACTGAACTGAATATGGACACTTTCGTGTTCATACAGTCACTTGGTTCAAACCGCTGTGGACATCTTTGTGTACATACGAGGAGGAAGAGTTTAATGATATATCGTAAAACCAGAGCAGCTGATCGGCATTAGAAGTTTTCATGATTACCTTTTTTTATTTTTCGAAAGCACTTCATTTCACCATCAGATTCGTCACTGCCATTTGTAGACTTATAACGTAGTAAAGATGTTCTATGTTGAACTCCATGTACAGTTACGCTTTTTGAGTGCTCAGACGACCAAAGATTGACAGCGGTGCAATGATAGGCACACCATTTTCTAGGAAAGTATGCACTTTCGCTATGTTTTTGTAAAACATAGACAAAAAGCCATGATGGCAATGAGACATGTACATCCTCGGTTTCGATTTTCTCCGCGTTTTTCTTCTTCCTAAGCGTGATACAACTATTCTGCGTAAATTCCTTCATTGATATATATATATGTATAACAACATACAAAGCAGAAAAAAAATTACATATTTAAGAAGTGGTCGGAGGCGCCCAACACACACGTGGAATTGATCCCCGCGCCCATGGCCAACCAAGCCCCCATCTCTCCGGAGTCGGCAAGTTGTTTCCAGACTTGTCTGGGGATAGCGGCACTGGCTCGATACTTCAGTAGGGCATCTCGAGTCATTGTAAAGCCCAGATATGCATTGAATCATCTCCAACGATGCTTAATGAAGTCGAATGCATGACGCATCCCTCAGGAATTGATCAACGCCAAGAGCTTTATCCTGTTTTAATGGTACTGGAGTTCTTTAAGCCCAGTTAGTTCTACTTCAAAATGTACAGGGAAAATGTGAAATACTTTAGTCCAGATGTTAATATTTACGTTGATGACAACTTTTCTCACATTTCTAATGAATAATTTATTAATTTGAAGTATACATAACAAGAATATTACAAGATTAGCAACATGAAAAAGTCGATGTTCTATAGCACAACCAAAGCAAAGACGAAAAGAAAAAGGAAAAAACAAAAAAAAAGTCATAGCAAGTGAATGAATAACGCGGCTAAGATTCTAGTCCAATCTATGGTACGTTCGTTCCGCTATGGAGGATTTCTTTTGATTTTTTCGAATCAAACAAATTTAGGCATTCACTTAAGAAAATTCGAAAAGCTGAAAAAGTATAGGAGGAATTTATGTTCCGGATTATTGAATATTCTGAGCATAGATGAAAAAAAAAACTGTGGTCTTGTATTTGCATAGAAAAACGCTTTGCTCCTAAATTTCCAATAGAAGATTCGTTTTCGACAGTTCTCTCGATCATAAGGAGGCAATGGAACAAAACGGCATGAAATACTTACATTTATGCAAACGGTTGCTACTCTTTTATAATATCCCACAATAAAAAACAAATGCAGAAATGTCTATCACAAATACAAGCTGAAAACGAAAGGGCAGTCATTTTTGGCGAAAGCAATCCGCTGCTATGCCTAACAGACTAGAACTACGCTAAACATTCATCGGTAATGGTAGCAGATACAGTCTTTTTGTGATTATTTATTATCCGTATAATTTACAAGCTCATCCTACGAACGCCTCATTTTAGTAACTGAATCCCCATCAGGGTTAAACTGTTGATGTGAGGGTCACTCTTCATCTCTTATTTTTTCTGAAACCATTCGGTAACTTTTGCAATAATGACAACTTTCACATTAATAAGACAATTTCGCGCAGAAACATGGCAAATAGCCCTTGGAACGGTCGAATTCTAGAAATTACTGTAATTTGAACTTCCAATTCACTACAACTATTTCATAAACTATGCTTTTACTTATCGTATAAGAATAGCCAACAATGAGGCAAAAACGCTAAGAACTGCCGCTCCGTCAACGGGGCCTAACGCATCCGGCTCACTCTGTACTGGTTGAACATCTGATGACTCGACCTAAACAACATTCGTACATGACATAAGACTGACTACAAAAATTCAATAGATTCGAAGTAGTAGACAAACTACTCTTCACACCTAAGAACACTTCCGGATTGAAGCTAAAATACGTGAAAAAATAGTTTGGCGCAGTTCGAGATTTAGGGTATTTAGCACTGCAGTAGAATATTCGTACGAACCCGGCTAGCTTTCGTTTCAACGGTTTTTCCCACTTCTGCAACTCTAGTGGTTTGTCAGAACCCCGCAACACGTCTCTCTTAGTGACACGAGCATCATCGATTGGCGCACATAAGAGCGCTGCTCAACCTCATCTGTCTTTTTCTATTCACGTAGTGCATTTACTTTCCCGACAGCTAACCTGGTAACTGAGAAAGAAAAAGAAAAAAGAAAGGAAAATGTTTAGATTAGCACGTTTCACTAGTATTGGATCCTTTCGTCTTGACTTCATATTTGCTGCAGTTCATTCACAACAACAAAAAGTACGTGCAAATAACGTTTTAAGGTTCATTAAACGCATTTTATTGGAGCCTTTTCTAAAATTCGAAGCAAAATAGGCATTTCTAACGAAATGTAAAGTGCATATGCCTTGTTTTCCTCCTCTGTTTCCTCTTCGGGTATCTTGCAGTCCAAAACGCATTTGTCAAGTTTATCAACATGCAAACCCTGAAATACAAATGTTACCGAAAAAAAGTAGGAAAGCATGTAGAGAAAAGATATATCCACACACAGACAAGAAACTCTAACATTAGAAATCTTTCCAATCTGGTTTTCACAGAGGAATCAAGGATTTCTTCCGTTTTTGCTCAAAGAATCTGGGGACGACCGTAATATTCTACTGTCATGAAAGAGAAGTGTGCGCAGGAAACAAAAGTATAAACATCGTCCGATTTATATCACCTCATTAAATATACAATAGCAGCGGCACTCAGTAGTAATAGGAAGCGACAACTCTGACTATTTGAAAAAAAAATTGATGGGAAGAAGGAAAACCATAAAAACATAATACTAAAGTGAAAAAATACTTCCAACAAAAAAAGAACATTCTCTTGAAAAAATGAGTATTAGTGAACCAACTTTGAACATGTTCGTTAGGGATTTACACATAAGTTGCGCAGCTTCGTGCTTACTGCACAGGTTGCTCATCGCTCTGATGTACTCTTGTAGCTTCAGATTCAACTAAAATTAAGCGCACAATTTAAAATAAGCGATTTTTGAATTATATGAGCTGAAAAATAGGACAACACTCACATTTATACAAGCTTCCTCATCGTCATCATGATCAAGAAACTTTTCGCTTAAATATGTTCCTGCTGATAATGTCATTTCGCCAATTTTCTCCTAAAATCCCGAAAATGTCATGCAAGATCCGGTCAACTGCTGATCCGGGTGACCTTGTTACACCTACACTACATCTGTTCGACAGGTTGACCTCAAAGCGTAAACGACAAATGTACGGCTTATGGAAACGAATGCATTGATTACAACCACTTGTGATGACTAGTAACAAATTCGACGGTAAATATTAAAGAAACGGGCGTCAAAAATGTCCAGCAAAAGATTACTTACGGATTTCAAGCAATCTCTATGTTTTGTGAGAATTTCTTGTCCTTCGGCAGAGCACGCATAGGTGAGTAAATAGTAGCTCTGAACAGAATGCCGTTAAGAAACAACTCAATCACCCAATTAGTTAGCTACCTTAAGAAATGATCCGGAATCTTTTCTATGGGTGAGAAGATCAGATACTGTATTCGACACCTCGATCACTTCACGATGTGAACATTGATGCTGCTCTTCAAGATCATCCTAAGAAAAAAAATGACAGCTCCATCATTATGCACAACATTAATCATCTAAACAGTGCACATCTGAGCAATTCCAATTCCTAACGTGTAGGCGTCCTGACTTTACTAATACAAGTACTCGAACAAATTCCATTAAAAGAATGATTTACTTAAGGCATTTATTTTTATGGAAATGTTCACGTCAACAATTCTTTCGCTTGGTGTATTGCTTTAATGGCTCTTAATACGTAGCTAGGCGATTACGACACATCAAAACCTACCGCAATTACGCGCCCAATAACCTCATCCACAATTTCCCACGTGCAAAACCGATACGTCATAATTACAAGCCAATATAATTAACAGCCGTGGTTGATGGTCACAAAAAAAACAACAAAGCAAAAGAAAAATCCGATCCATATGGCGGATGAACACATCCATACGGATACCACTTCCTTCGCGATCAACAGGAGCGAGAATTTGGATGATGTATAAATGCTTCGACAATCGGTGCGGATCATGAAGTGGTGCTCATTGTCAGAGTTTCATAAAGGCTGGGGACAAATTCGAGACTAGAGACACATTAGGAAAAACAGCTAAGAGTAATCCATGGCTAAGAAATACAACTAACATGATAGAAGTCTAGTCATAATGTGAAAAACCCTGTAATTCATAATGTTCAGTGCCTGTTTAGAATTGTGACTTTGGAACGTCGAGGTGCGACTGTTTTCGGGAAGAGGGTAACACACTTATGTGAGCATTAAAATTCCAGTTTAATGAAAATTCTGCTGCGTCAACGATATTAGTGATGACGGCTTATCTAAGTATCTAAGTTCACGTACATGTTTGAAAATGTAATTTTAGTACGGCGTAAGGATTGAAAAATGTAGCGCCGAAAATCCCTTTTAGCGGAGAGGGCTGTTATAAGATTATCGACAGGGGGAGTGTCAGTACGTTGACAAATATGTGTTGTGACTTTTTGTAAAGGAAAGAGAAAAAGATGCGCTAGTTCTACAACGATGAGAAGCCACGAATGTGTGCCAAGTAGATGTGCCGAAAAAGGAAAAAGAAAACTAAAATCCCCCTATCTTACAATGGCTTTTGAATCTGGGAAACATGGAGTGGTGTTTGATGCCACATTCATCTCTCTATCACTGTACGCGTGTTCCGATCTGCATCGAATTCCGTCCTATGGCAATTTTCAATAGCAGCTACTTTCCATTGATTTTGTGTCATTCAAAAACAATTACTATCGCTTTCCATTTACATGAAATTAAGTCAGAATCAGAGTAAAATTGGTTCCATAAAACGCGATTTGTATAGGATTTCACATCGTTTCATCCGCTGATGAGAATAAAACGCCAGCAATAATGAAACCGATTTCCAAGAGGACAAAGTGTATACTGACGTATTCTGGAAACGAATAGATGAAAATGCTAACGATCTAATCATTCAAACTTTGAGTACTTGAATGGGTGGAAATATAGGTTCGCTCGTTAGTTCTTAACAGCATAGAACGAAGAAAAAAACCACTTTAACTCACTAACTTGTTAATTCAAAACGGTTCTGACGATTCATCAATTAGTTACTAAATATTGAGGGACTAAACTTATTAGTACGGAATACTAAAAGATTGACTACTCAGGCTCTTGGGCATTATGAACCTTTAAGCTAACTATATTTAAATTGCACTAAACATATTGCCTATAACTAACCACTAGTCTTCCCTTCACACTAAAACGAACGAGGATAGGCGTTCAGCATTACTCGTTTCACTTGATGCTCACGACGTTCAAACAGTAATCAAGCGCCTTCGCTAGGCACATGGAATTCCATTTGAATAGAGTGAGAGCGGAAGCGGATTTCTAGAAACATACTGCAGCACTCTGTCATCATATAATACATAGGATGAGCTTACCAGCTGCATATGAGACTTCACGAGAAAAAAAAAGACGGAAATCTCCACTATTGAGGGAAAAAAGCCATTCTATTCTCACATGGATTATGAAAGATAAGTTTCCTTCGACGATAATGAAACACTCTGCAAAGATTATCACGACAGAGAGAGCTGTTCCAATTAAACAGAAAACTAAAATATCCACTGAAGTCGCAGGATGGCCGGCTCGACGCAAATCCGAAAACCACCTTTTGCTTGAACAATGAACTCAAGTGTTCAATGAATCCAGCCATTACATCATATATGGAAAGAAATTCCAGTTTAAAAATGCAAAAGTGCTCCTTTAATTGCTCAAAAACCTAATAACATAAAAAGTGAAGAGTTGCATGATAGCAATAGGCCGAGAGCCTCATTCTTATAGTTGGTATGAGCAAGCATTCAAAATCGCATGTATACTAATGCCTCCAAGTTGCTAAGTTTATTTTGCCGATCAGTTTCCATCTTCTTCGCGTCAAATCCATGAAGGAACGAAGACCACGGAAACTCTAGCGCCATAAGGAATAAAAATATTCAAGAATATATTGAAAATGCGTTACAGAAGCCTAGTCAAGTACTACGGCAGTCTGAAAAGTAGTTAGAAAATAGCTATTGTGGTAAGAAAAAAAGTTACAAAGCAAATTCTGGAATAAGGAATTGATGAGTGGATGTGGTCATACAAAGCAAACGATGGTATGACAAAAGAAAAAGTAAGCCGTTTGATAAAATTGCTAACATGTTGCATGGTGGACAGGAATAACTTAAAACGAAGTGAATTCTATCAAAAAACGTCAACACAGAATAATTTTTAATAAAAATCATATCTAAGAAAAATAATCTACTATTCATCCGCTCGATGCGCTATCAGTCAGTCCCAAAGATCCCCTCATTCTTAAAGAAGTAGAAATTCTGAGCAAAAAATGAAGGAAGTGACTTCTGCAAGCTATCAAAGGAGTAAGGTTTGTCTCATGCAAATGTTTCGACAAGGATCTGAATAAGCTACAACAACGAGGTTCTCTGCAGAAGACGTAGAGAAATAAGTGGATGGTATGAAACTTTACAGCGAAATCCTAGAATCTGCAGAGCGTTCCCCTTACGAAACACGATAGAATTCCTGTTTAGAAATTCTTCCAGTTTCTGATACATTTATATATTCAGTTCTATCAGACACGAGCAATATTGGCCCAAGGGGTGAATAGGAGAGAATTGATTAAAGTAGCAGCAAATGTGTAGTATAATCTCTTCTCCACCGCTCGTAATCATCCTTTTAAAACGGGTCAACTTAGTCATAGCTGGAAAGTCCGTAAATTTGATTAAGATCATTTATCAATTTTTTTGAACAACTCATGTGGAACCCAAACACTGACCTGGCCATGTTAACCATCTCAGGCTTTCGCGTTCACCTCAAAAAACCGGTTATTTATTAACAAGTCTTTCCGTAAAAGGAAATCACTTAATACACATGAAATCCTTAGGCAGATCACCTCTGTACACAGCACACGTTTTCAGGTCAATCCATGATGCGTCCTTGCCTCTTCGAAAATAAAATGGTAACATATTCCGAAAATAATTCACACTTTTTCTGTTATGAAACGTTGCTAAAACCTACTACATTGAATAGAAGCGCTGATATTTCCCTCTACGTCCTCATTGAAACAGCCCTCTATGAAATAGTACATAGGCAACACATCCCTAAAATTCGCAACGGATCGAATTTGTGACGCGATGCTGGCTGCCGTAAGAACGGACAAACTTTGCAATAATCCAATACATGCTCAGTTACTCTGTTCCATTTTTGAAATCACATCTGCGTAATGCTGACAGCTCACTCTGTTTGTCAATCATCATATCTGACTGCTACAATAGGCCAGCTGGTCTCTGCGAAGTGGTGCTAAGCGAAGGATTACGGTAATCTGCCACTCAATGAAAATGGATGCAATGTCACTGTGTCAAATTGAACAAGGCCAATCGCCAACCTTTTGTAGTGGTATCCATGATGTGACATTATAATATTAAAAATGTATCATTTAACTTGAATTCTGCCGCACAAATAACACAGCAGCAAAATTTACTTCCATTATGACGGCAACAAACTCCTTTAAAAAAAATAAATCATTTCTAGAACAACTTAATGCTGGGACTTCCTAAGTTGTTTTAACGCGGAACAGAAAGCGAAAGCATATGATGAGTTTCTGTAAGCTTGTGAAGATTTCAATTTTGGTGAGAGTTGATTACGCGCTAACCGCATTGGTAAGGGTTCGTTTCGTTTGGAGTCGGCTAATTTGACAATGAGAGTGGCGGAGGGTCATGCAGCCTGCCAACGAAGCGACGTCATTATCCTTACTCCCCTAATTTCATTAAATGCTATGGGAGACGTACACAATGCAACCAGACGGACGAGTTATCTGTGCGACCTCTCGACTCCTTCATACACAACATCGTGAATAGTAGTGCTGACGTCTTGGTGTGAACTGACGTCAAGTGTTCATCTGTTCACTAATAGGCCACAGAGGTTGAGAAGAAAACGAGAACTGACGTGTGAGGTCATATGAGGTGATTTCGTATTTTAAGGGGTGGATATGGTCGATGTCCCATTAGATACTGATGATTTGATGGATTCAACAGCTGTTCATGTTACATTAAAGACCAATATAGACATAAAGGTTGTCAGCGTGATTCTACGCCGATCGTCTAATCTGCTTATTTCCAATTCACAGAGGCGGTGTTACGGTCACCGCTCTTAGATGATTGTTTAGCACATTTCATATGCAAATGATTATCGGTGTCTTGCTTGAAGAATTGAATATCCATCAGATGTTCTATTTCCGTCTCATACGAACAAAAAAGGAGAAGATGATAATCTAGAATGCAAACGCAATCGGGGTCCACGAGATGTTTGACTGTTAGTTGAGAATGATGGTACGAACATATAATGAACAGTAATGAACAATAATGAACACTTTCGATCGAATCTGTTCATAATTAAAGCGACGGCTTTGTTACAGTGCTTTTTAATTATCTTAGAACAAAACTGACGACAGGGCATGGAACCAAGAACCATGTAGCGGAACGAAACTCTAAATTGAAAATTAAGTCAAATGTACCGATTACTGCGTCAAAAATACTTTCTCATTACCACAAAAGCAAAAACTGGTAGCAGAGAAGTTCTCCTTGAACATAACTATACAATGAAATCTACAAAACTTACACTAAATAAAAAGCTTAAGCAGTCACACAACTTTCACTAATTAAAAAATAAGTATTTCTAGAGGATGCAAAAATATCGTTGCCGTTAACATTAAACACGCACCTTAATGCATTTGTCAAGTTCTTTAAGATGAGCGCATTGATCAGAGGTGATCGTTACAACATTGTCTTTCAGCTCGTATAACGTCCATGCCCATTCATCCAATATATTGATGAAGCATTTCACCAATCCGATGTAGTTGCACTGAAAATAATGAAAAAAAACAAATAAGTGCAACAGTAGCTTGGAATAATTGTTCTAAAATGAATGGCACGCCCAACTTCTTTCGGTTGAATTTAAAGGCTTGTTGTAGGTGAACTGAACCTATGTGGCTACGATTAGGTTTGGTTAGTGAAACATAAAGAAAAAAGGCTTTGCAAGCTTCCTCGTGACATGTTCACCTCTTTGAAAACGTATTTTGTTTATGCATGTATTCATTCATTTATGCATTCATCTTTCGTTGGCTTCTGGCGAGCAATTAAGCTTAGGTTTCACGCGGACTGAAAATCGTCGGCTGAATTATTCTTGCGATGAGTGAGAGTGTGAAGCCAGAGAAATCGTGAAGAATTTCGACTTTCCCAACAAAAATCTTATGGAAACTCAAGGCGTAAGATGAGTTAGTTCTAAACAGAAAGTTTTCATTACCCTCATTTGTTCGAATTTCTATGCTTTAAGAGAATTAAAGCGCCCGATTTAAACATACGAACAAGTACATGATAGGCATCTGGAAAAAATGTGTTCCGAACTTGGATGGAAAAATTTAACGACATTGGCGAAAAAATTTTAAGCAAGAAAGAAAGGTATCCTTTATTTAAAAAAAACCCAATAAAGAAAAATAGTTCGTCTTTATAAAAACATGCAAGCACAGCAGAGTATATATCTAGCTGCTATCAGTTATATCAAACAACGAACTAGAAATAGAAAGTGAAGATCGTAGAATCCGCCTAAGGAGAGAAGGCTAGAACGCAACCTGCTCAAGGATTAGAGGTGGGTTTAAGAAGCATGCAGTTGTCTGACGAGTGGATGACAATCGCATCGATCCTCATTTCAACGATTTCCCTTACTCAATCCATTTCCTTTATCCACCAATATTATACGAATCATTAGTCAATTTTTCTCTTAAATTCACATTTATATAACAATGTTCATTATTTTTCACAATAATATGAGATTTACGAATACTAGTTATCAGCCAATTGTACGAACCGTAGACTCCTGAGCGATAGTGAGCTGAGTGACCACAACAGCAATGCAAACGATGTATAGCATCGGTGATACCATTAATGCTTGAACGATCTGGAACTATTTTAACGAACGATATCACCACAGCGTATTATCACAAAAAGAAACAAAATCATTCGGATTTGGCAATTTAAAACGAACACCGGAATAATATGTTCATCCGTAACAATATTATTACACTTATGGTTGCTATTCCTTCGTCACCAAAGTTCGACATCTGTCCTAGCATCTTTCGTTCTTTTTTAATACATGCCTACAATGGGGAGAAAAATAACATTCACAACAAGGAGACGCTTTGATAGTACTAAATTAATCTTAAATTATATAAGTTGTAGCTATAGATTTACATTCGTTATTACTCTCCTAACGGTTAACTAAGATTGTTTCAGCACCTGAACAGCCTGATAACGACATGAAATGCGTGAATTTCTGCCGAGTTGTTCTCATGCAGAGCTGTGGCCCTTCATGAGAATCGATATACCTGCTCAAAGAAAAAACGCATAAAGAAGAAATAAGAGGAAACGAATCAAAATGGATTTGTGGGCAGCCTAACAGATTGAGGAAAACAGCACTAAGCACGTGTCTGATGAGACGGCGGTCATGTACTTACTTCTTCATAGACATGAGCTGCTCATACAACAGCTTGTTGAGAAGACAAACACGACAGCATGGACACTGCACCCTTGAGGCGCATGCAAGCGTCTCTATAACACCATCGCAGTAATCTAGAGATATGCATGAACTATAACAGATGAAATAAACAACATGAAATGACAGGTGCAAGAATGCTATGAATTCTGCGCAGTGTTAGTAGGAAGAAATGAAAAGCGAAGAGGAAAGTTTTCGACACAGCGCCAATTGCTGCATGCATGTACTTGTGTTTGAATTAAGGTGGTAGTAGCAGTAGTAAGTTGCGTCTGGGCCTCGTCAGGCCCAGCTCTCGATTATTGCTCATGCCAAACGTAATTCAGGTACGACGAGATGGCGCCAAAATGGCCGAGAGTCGCCGCTACCATCAACGCATTTGAGCACATCACTCACCACGTTGATTGACCATAGTAAAAAGGAAATATGAATAGATAAAGTACAGAATTATTAAATACAACGTGTCTTTATTGCGAACAAGAAGTAGTAGCGAAAAACGATTAATGAATTTTCTGGATGTTGAGTTCACCTTTGCGTTAATACTAGGTAAAATTGTTGTAAAGCATTGTGCACGAAAGAGGTAGTCAGTTGTCGTATAGCAATCAAGAATATCATCACTCTTAACAACTGGAAAATATTGTAGTACTTGATAAATGCATGAAATAGGATAGAAACGAGGTTAGTAAGAAAGTGGAAGAGCATACGAAATCCAATATGGGCTTCGAGAGAGGGCTAAGTGAAGTGTACGCTGATTAATACCACTCGTGGTGTTGTATACACTAAGTGTGCTCAGCAACAAACTTCTATAAAGCAAGCAAATGGTGAGAGCTTTGATCTTTAATCCTAACCACAACTCGTTTGAATAAAACGCGACACCTGATTGGTAATGCATCACTATTCTCCTAAGCTATATGAAAACAAATACCTTGCATATAACAACTTAAACTGAACCTACTGGTAACATTTATAACCCAGAGATGCAAAACTTCGTGATAAACGGAGGTGACCAAAATGCAGAATGCGGGTACAAACGGAGTTCACCGAAGAGTGAAGAAAATCAAATTAACCTTTAATTGAAAATTAGGAAAAGAAAAGGAGTTCCAATGAATAAACGGCGAGAAATCAATAAAGTCCATAGAGCTTGATGCAGATTTGGAGCTTTTTTTCAGAGAGCGACAGCAGAAGTGGGAGGAGGGGGTGAGCGTAAGGGCGCGGGTCCGCCTCATTAGAGAGGAAGGCCACAGGAAAGAGGCGTGGTACAGCGGGCAGAGCACCAAGTATAACGCATAGAATCAACGAAAACCACGAATTCACTCAATGACGACGGTGCAAAAGCATTTGACATATTCCAGAAACAAGAAAAAAAGATCGCTTCGTTTTGCGATATTCGGAAAGAGCGATAACGGACCAAACGCGCACTAACTTCTTATAGTCCCCATAATGAAAAGTATTGACGAAAATAATCGTATATTAGATGAAAACTAGCACAACTAGCTTCCATAGTTCAGTGATCGGGATCAATCTGAGACTTTTGCCAAATATGAACTTGGACAATTGGACATTCAATTGGACAACCTCAGCATAAAAAGCGGTACTTCAAAGTAAGTGTTGCTTACAAAATGATTAATTTGATTCTCGTGTGGGGAACTTAGACGTTCGCCCGACAAATTCAGCATTTTTGTGTATACGTTCTCCGTTGTGTTAGCAAATGCAGCTTGTCCCCTCTAATCCGGCGTCGGACGGTGCTCAATCCAGTATCGCATTTCTACTGGCGTTCTGTTGTTCACTGGTACTCCCGCTACTTGTTCACATTCTTCTGAAGTCGTTTCGCATCACTTGGTAATTACATAACGATAGTTCCATAGTTTTCTCAGTTTCAAGAAATTTGGATAAAAAAAGACAAGATAGTCCAAGAGTCACGAACGATGTCGACCTCAGAGGTAAGAAGCTGAAGCGGAATCGACCAGATATTTGACGGCTGTATACCCCTCCGGTTTCTCTTTCAAGCAGCGGAAATAAATGTACATAATTTACATGTGTAATTTGATGCGTACATATTACATTGAAAACGGTATTCTAAAAACTAAATGGTCTCGATAGTGTTCTAGACTAGTAAATGAAAAACATTCAAGGTTAAGCCCTTTCGAGAGAAATTCTTAGAACATTATTTTCGAAGATCAATGAGCTTTCCAGCGCTAATAGATCTAAACGCAGCACGAACACATATTGAACTCGAACACTAAGAACAAGAGTCCATATTAGCAGACCAATCGCTTGATTGCCTGGGAACATTACAGTGAATCGAAGGGTTCAGTGGCGACCTTGTTGAAGGTAAGGTACAGCGGTATAGGAAGCGTACACACGACCTTTTTTCAATAATCACAGGTTTATAGGATGTGATTAGATGGGAAACCGTACCCATAACGAACCATACAAGTCATTGTTAACAAAACGCATCTGCGCGGTTATGTGTTCGAATTACACATAGTAATCTAACGCAATTGTATCCCTACATGGAGAAAATGACAACGCTAGGTATTAAGTTACCAGATGAAGTGGTTAAGTTAAGCATAGGAACGCGTAAATATTTCAGGGTTTAATGGTAGAGTCGGCTGTCGATACCACATTATCTCATCCGATCCGAATTCAGTCACGCGTAGAATTCATGCTATAGAAATGTTGCTACGATAGCTATTGTTCTTTCAGGGACCAATTGAAAACTTCGAAGAAATTAGCGAAACACGTTGATTATAGAGCAGTAGGGAAGGTGTATATGTACGTATACATATATATAT
>MQTX01000100.1:537965-560635 GCA_009735665.1 Angiostrongylus cantonensis
ACATATATATATGTGTATCTAAATGGTATAGACATGGAATCTTTTTATGAATGGAAATAATTTGATCAGTAATTTGGCAAATAATAAACGATATTTACACTGTCTTCAGGTGGAATAGCGATGAATTCCGTATTAGCGAATCAGTGATGTTTGTACGAGGCCACTTAACCTCTTCGTATACAAATCACGAGACATGAGAGTGTATCACACATTACATACCAATGATCTCTAACAAAATACAGAAAGTCAGAAATGGAAAAAAAATATTTGCCTTGGTTGAAATAAAGGAATTGATTCTTTGCGACAAACTTATTGATAAGTAGACGACTTTGTACTGAACAATTCAAGCAACTGCCTGTTGTATTCAGAAATCGCGCAGCTATATCAACAATAGATGAACGGCAATTTCGCTCTTCTGCTTATATCCACAAAGGTCAATGTTGATATTATCGATCACTTTCAGTCATTAAAATGTCTACATGATACATTTGTGCATTATTACACGTACTAAAATGTTCATAAAAAAATGAATCCGTTAATCATACTATACTCCTTCCAACTAGTCACAACTCACAGCGGGGTGAGCAAATCAACAGCACAGAATAGGGCTCAGAGAAAAAGTGCACAACGACGAAGACTACTGCAATAACGAAATGTAGCCTGCTCAGAAGTAAGAGAAGTTAAGGGTTATCTGTTCGGCTTCACTAGCAGATAATAGTTATCATGCCAAGTAGGCATGTAATCACAGTGAACAAGATATGCATGTCAATGTGTAGACGAATCGTATCGAAATACGCATTCGTAGTTGGCTATCCGTGTTCACAACAACCACTTCCACTAGCACCTATCAATAAACGTCTTCGTCATCCTTTAAGTTTCAGAAGTTTGTTGACGACGGTCACCACTTATTCCATTCATTCACACAACCACATAACGGTTTCTTGACTGCTCGATACTCCTACACGATCCATTATTACGACTTCATATGAGAATTCATTTGAATGTAAGTACAATGTAAATCCTTCAAGCAGAGTAAGAGATAAATATCGTTTCAACCCCTGCAGAACTACCCGACTTTTTTCTTCTTTGCTTGTTCCAGAATACTGCTCCTATGAGCCGACATTTAAGTAAATTTCAGAAAAAGGGTAAACGAATAGCATCCAAAGAAAAAGGTGGAAAAGAAAAACACAGATATCCCAAAAGAAACCATGGACCATGTTATTTCGAACCAAACAAATTTGGAAACATTTCCTTGCTCTGAATTTCAATCACCTTTGCTTCCAACGAATGCCATATTTCTTCCAATTCGCTTAAGCTTATTATGTACAAAGGTATTTAAATGAATATTTTTGTTTCATACCAATAGCTGTTAAACGGTAGTGAAATTCTACGCAAGCTCACGAAAGATGTGAACTCGAAAACTTTAGTGATATATGCAATGAAATTATGCAGATTTGATTCTCCACCGAAGCCTCGCAATCCCAAAACGAGAAGATGGAAAGAAGAAGCGAAAATTAGCGAAGATGGAGAGAAGAAGCGAAAATTAGCGAAGAAAATAGGAGAATCCATATAGAGAGTGCTCAGTCAATAATAGAACTTCAACGTGGACAACAATAAAGAAAGGTGAAGAAGAGAGGAAACGACGTAAGCAACAAAGCGATATCATTTGGTTCTCAATTTTGCTATAAAATTGGGAAACTCAATTATCTACAGTGGCGTGTCGTTCCTTAAACATGTCGAATGAAAAAAAGAATGAGTCGAAAAAAATCCGGAAAAGCATGAGTTACCATTTAAACAACTAACTTGACTTCTTGTAACTTTTTTCTTCGTCTGCTTCTCGTCGATCTCATGCAAGTTTTTGCCCAGAGCATCTTTAACAAACTAATACATATTAATACACTGAATACTAATGGCATTCCGTTGAATTACTTTATAAGATAACGTTCATGAAACTGATTTCAAGAAGGTCGTGACAATTAGTTAATTCACTCTTTTAAAGTTAAACTAGGGAATTCTAATTCTCAATACTTAAGCTTATCTGTAATGTAAAAATAAAGATTCAAGAAATACTTATAGTATAATTCCGATACAATAGAAATTTACCGTGTCGGTCCCCTCCTGCCTTATTTCATTCGTAGACAAAAATTTTACATTTAGATGCCTAGCTTGATAACTTAACTTGGAAGTTAAGCGATCACTTACAGATCACTTCACTACTATTAACAGCTGAAAGAAAGTACTGCTGTCTCTCTTTCAAACTGCACAATTCCCACTTTATCATGATCTATTCATAAACACTCAAACACTATTCAAAACACTATTCAAGTTGCTGTTTTTTATGACAAAGATCACTTTTTGTTGAGCTTCACTAATTCTCATTCCTTAATTCCACTTGACATGTTTTTATACTAATGCAATTACATATGAAAAGTGCAAAGCAGAACAAATGAATGCTTCATTTCTTTAGCAGACAATCGGTTAATTATAAATGAACACAGAATGAATTAATAAGGAGAGAATAATGTGAATCGTGATAATCGATAATCGTGAATAATAATAATAATCGTGTGAATAAGGGGTCTTGCTATTGGGCTAAGATAAAATCAGAGCACGGCAGTGCACTAGTACGGCTACACCTCTATGGGACCTACCAGTAAATTACAAAGGAAGTGTCACCAAATCTTTAAAAAAACAATCTAAAATAAGACGCCTAAAATCGATAAAAAAAATCCTAAGCACTTGCTATAAACATGACGCAGACTGAGGACCAATCAAATCCATGTTAGCTAAAAAAAATAGCATCTTGCGTTTGGAAGATGTGGTGCACAAATATATGTAGATTATAGACTTTCTCAGCGAATGGAATGTTTTTCAAATAGTTCATCTGAAGACAAGTAAGAGTAAATAGTCAAGCAACTCCTGTATGGCTGTTCAGCAGCTGAGCTTTTAGATTATGCGAAAACAAATCAGCATTATCCTTCCACGAAAGAATGAAAAAAAACTGTGCCACCTCCACCATAAGCAATCCGTTTCATCATTTACTGCCTTGAACGGTCACCAGTAAAGTCCTCGACCGACCACCCAACCAAACGTTAAACATGCTATACTAGCTTAAGACAAACAAAAGAAATCACATTTGCCGTATGACACTCTTTTAACTTTTACGCTTTGGCAAAATAATAGCCATGGATAGCTGAGTACTGTGAGTGTTCAGTGTAGTAACTGGTTGCCTATTGAGCGCAATGGAGTTAAGCACAGGTCTTTGGCTAAATCGGCGAGCCGATACAATACGCTTACACACAAGCGCATCAACATACGTCTATATGAATATTATTATATGTATAATGAAGGGCTATCGATACAAAAAAAGCAGAAAATACATCTCATCAATCTACCTACATCCCAGGGGCAGGCAAGTCGTAGTTTTAGGTCCGCGTTCAAAACCCTATCTGCAACTTGTAAATAAGCCCCCGTGTGTATTTGACATAAATAAGATACCTCATGTGTGGGAGAGGAAGCAGTGAATAGGATGGGAGGTGTATATGCATAACTAGACAAAGGATCTAGCTCGAAATTACTTCAAACATGTGAGGCCTACGTGTTCTCTGGGAGCGCTCGATAAGCAAACTGAACCGCATCCTGCGCTTGAAAACACGACGAATTGTTTTTGCGCGCCTTGTTTAATACACTGAAAATAAAAGGCATTGAAGGAAAACGTGCTTTTATGAGCGCGAAATATTGTAGCGCAAGTGAAATGCACATTGAAATGAAGGTGTGCGGCCCGTAATTTCGCACGGAAGGTACTAAACACTGGTTTCTTGAGACCGTCTTGTTCGGTTTCGTCACATTTTTCCCATGCCTCTCTCACTTCTACATATGCTGCATGTTCTTCTGCGTTTGTTCCCATGTTTTTGAACACCTTTGGATGGGTTGTAACTCATGTGTGTGACGAAAAAAAAAATCGCCCATTATCTAACCATGGCGTTATTAGCGGTCCACATAGATGTTTTTACACCCGACGATTCATTCCAGCGTTCGAAACGGCTTTTTGCACGTATAGCTGCAAATACTATCTCTAGACTAGCTCTAGTATAAAGTCTGCGTTCTACAAACCATCGATTGACTACGAAGAGTCGTGAAGGTGAGATGTGATCAAAAAGTAACGCATTTACGTGTAGATGTTTAAACAAAAGCAGTTGTGGTCAACCCCGTGCCCTAAATAATTGTTGCAATACAAAGTTTCAGCACTTTCACTAGTTCCGCATTCTTGAGTGGTTAATCCATTTGACAGCGTATCATTGGAGCGCACCTCATGTGCACATTGAAATCAAGATAAACGGTCTTGAAAGGTGTATTCGAGCCTGCTGACTAACTCCGCTGCGCGACAGCAGTAAATGGAGATTTTTAACGATGTAGATCCCTTCTGTTTATGCATAACGAAATTGTAAACAATACAAAATGAAACGACTAGCGAACTTCAGTATGAATACAACGGGGAAATGAAGGTATAGAAAAGGACAACACGAAAAGAGGAATGCAAAAATTGCGTGAAAGTGTCATCGATGAAGGGCACTGACAAGAATCCAGAAGTTAACTACAGATTATTAAAATCAATGAGTAATTTTCAATAAAAAAATTTTTCACTCGTTTAACTCAATGTTCCGTGGTGTAGGATGTTAATGAAAAGGGTGCACATGGCGATGTTCTTATTTCGGTGTAGCCGTCATCGTGACAATCGCATTGTTCAACTGATGGAAAAGATGTGTATGGTAAAATATTGTAATTATAGTAGTAGCAATAAGAGTAGAGAGATGAATAGTTTTTAAAAAAGAGAGAACATTATACAACAATGAAAAATAGCAGCAGATGCATTTCGTTTTTGCATACCGGGAATTATCCCTGGTTAGCGCAAATAGATGGATTGCTTCTCTACTTGTTGCACAGGTCACTTATAAAAATTTAGTGAATCACAAATGGTGCAGGCATCTTAACTATTTTCAAGTCATCCTGGCGACAAATCTTACACGATTCAGGTGGATTTGAGAATCCGTGAGTGAATATTTGCACCGAAGTACACCTTAAATCTGACAGTATAGTGGGGAAAGTGGTAGGTTTAACCTAGAATTGAGAACGTTTCAACCTACGGTAGTAGGGAAACACATTGGCCAAATATATAGTGAGCGTCTAGTGGGTACCTTAGAGACGCATAATATTAGGTTTGAGAAGGTAATTATTCGTATCGTTACCTCATCACATCCAGTAATGATAAAATGTGGCAGGTGACGAACGATGACTATTCAGAACAGAATGCGAATTATTGAAAAGGAAAACCAGAACTAATCCTAACTATCGTTATAGCAATTCGTCAATACCGGTGCAGAAGTTCAGAGCAAAGAAACTAAGGCTAAAATTAAATGTTAAAAACGTAACACTATCAATTTCTACTTTGTGCTTATTAAAAAGACCATCGTGGAATGGAAAAAATACCATTGTAAAAATAGAGGTGAAAAAACTATGATAGAACTTCAATTCGGTTGGCATTGCTAAAAATAAGTGTTTACCTTATCTCTTGATAAACACGAAAAAGCAGATAGTAGTTATAATCACTATTTTAACTTAATATTTACTGCATACTCTTTTTAATGACAGGGTATATAATTCGAAATATAACTTTAATGATGCTGAGATATTTGCAAAAGCCGGGATCGCAGGTGTGTGCGGTGAGGAACGAACGCGATATTGCCTTTTCCGGGGAATAACGCGTTCACCACCACACCATGCGGGTCTTTCGTTTCGCCTGTCTCTTAGCTAGTTCTATCGATCTCTGCAATCCTTCAGCAATCATCTTTCACCGAGATTGATCTGGGGGGACCCAAATCGGCATCGAACCCAGTTAACCTGAAGCAGTCAGTGGTCTAATTCACATCATTGGGGTTAAATTACACATAGTAAGCCTGATAGTAGTGCTTCAAACGCTCCTTTTCCCCACTGATCGAATTTTGTATGCTGCAAAATGACGCAAGAAATTCAATGTGTTCATCATTGAAGAAAGTAACTTACGTATTCATAGTTTTCTTGTTCAGCAATCGCGAGGTTGTTATACAGCATACATTTACTTCCATAGGAAAACACACAATACAATGCAACACAACAGTAGCTGACGTTCCGACAGTATCGCCTTCTTCACAGCCGCTTTTTTTACACGACTTCCAATGAGGAAGGTTAGAACAGCTTATTATAGTCGCATATGGTTGATGAGTCATCATCTATGAAAGTAAATGTATGCTGTATAACAACCTCGCGATTGTTGAACTAAAACACTGTGTTTCAACTTGAGCGTTTCAACTTGCGTCAACCATTGTATAAGCCATATACGCATCCAATCACCTCTTAATATACACATTGAAGCCGAATGTATGGTGTATAACTTACGTATTATTAACTGATATTGAAAGAACACGTCGCACATAGGTCGAGATAGAATGAAATCTTAGTAACATATTTCCAGAAATTGTTTTAAAGTGTTAAAACGTAGCGATATAATCCCTTTAAGCTTACATAGCACATTGGAAGCGACACAGAAGCAAAACAGAGTGGGATATCGTACTCATACTGCCCACAATATGCACCCGATCATTCGTGAATTTGGATTCGATAATCCATCCTTCCTCCATTACACGTATAGGATTCCTAATTACTCCATTCTCATCACATTAATTGTAGGTGGTCTGAGTCAAATTAAGTCGTTACCTCTAAGAAGAATCACATCTTATGTTATTTTGAATACCACTAAGGGAAACTCACGTGGTAGAAGGACATAGATAGTCAAGACAATTTACTGCAATGAGTTAAAAAAGTCGCAAATATTTAGGAATCTTCGATGTGATTCCTGGATGACTTTGCGATAAAACTAGTCGTATATCAATGAAGTCAGCTGTACTTAATTCATTTCGACAGTCAGTACCGGTTAATTGAGCACTGAAAACGCCAATGGCGTAGACGAACAAATCCACTGGAGTGAGTACGTCGACTACAAAGAAAAACCATTTAGGCGGAATAAAGTCCATGAATTAAAGGAGCAAAATCGTTGGAATGTTATGGAGTTTAATTTAAATAAAGAACACGATGTTTTAATAAAAGTTGAATGCGATTTCAATGCAACGTGTGGTAATACTTAATGGGTATTTTCAATTATGAGACTACTAAAATCATTCGAACTAAGAAATATGAGAAGTACGGATACGTGAAAAATACTTGTTAAATATACGAAGCAGAATGATTTATGTATACAGAACAGAGCTGAAGTATACAGAACTGATTTATGTTAAATTTTCGTTTCTTTGCAGAACAATATCTGTCGAATACAGCAAAGATCTGCAACGGACGGAGGACGGAAAAACTCATTAACTAATTGGCATTGTTAAGAGGTTGAACAGTGGTGAAGCGTTTCCCGGCACAGAACCCGTCTGCGATGAGGTCACAGATGTGCTTCTTAACGAGAGACAGCAACTAGTAATCAACCGTATGAATGAGTTTGACAGACCATTGCAATAATTTTTATGACAATTGGGGTCATTCTGGGCCTCTATATAAAAATTTATTTACTGTCAACAATAAGTCAGTTATTTTCTTGTTTTCGTTTGATTAGTGCTTTCAATACTATGAAACCCGAAGAATTATCATAACATAAATTGTAGCAAGCAAAGTGACTCTAAGCTCTCAAAGGTTCACCGCCTCATCATGGCTGGGAGGTATTCTTGGGTGCCGGGCTGCGATGTACAGCGGGGGGATTCGTCACCTGGCAGGGTCTCTCAAACTGAGAAGGAGTCCGGCGTTTCTGTCGGGAACTTACCTATGATTAAACCAATACCAGGATCCACTACCGTTCTGGTATCAAAGTCGCATGGTGCCAAATCTCCCTCTGATCCACAAAGGTGGCGACTGCCTGGGGCAGACTCTGGCCCGGCTGACCACAGGATTCCAAGGAACCGCAAACCAGCAAATCTCTGGAAAATGGTGATTATGCTGGGGTCCGCACAACTAGTGAAGAAGGGCTGTTCAGGTATCAAGTATTAAGTAGGTAAAGTGACTCTAGGCAAACCTTAGGTTTACGTCCTCAGAAGAGCTTAATCTACCACCTGACTTCCTAGGCATTCCTTAACAACATTTAGTCCAAGTCATAGCAAATGCAATTGATTTGACAAAATTGGTTGATCTGATTTGAGAAATGTGTAAACACGACAATGGCAAAACCATTATAAAAATATGTTATACTACGGCATAGTAAAGCTACTGCAAAATGAAAATATCGTGTGCGAAACGAATAAACGAGAATACAAAAGATAGTTAATAGAAAAATTAAAGCAACATGAACGTGGTGCGATATTTGGAAGACAAAATGTACTGAAAGAAACGTTGAAAATTTCCCTAAAGGTTCCTCACTGCCGAAGGATGTTTGATAAGCTTAAAAACCTTAATAACGTTAAAGCGAAGTCAATAAAATGTGTAGTAAAAAGCATCAAACACAATAATATTACTGTTTATATCCCAAAATTACTATTTAGGAGTAATCAGAATGAGACCTTAAGACATTTATGCCCAAGAATGGTGTTGACATAATACAAAATTGAATATTCAAACTACGTCACTATGCTATTTATCTGTCTTCTCCTCCACACGATTTCGCTCTCGCTAGACAACAAATTTGTCACTGAATAGTGCTGATTGGCCTTACTTTACTCTAATGGAAATCTAACAAGAGTGGACTATATCGAAATCTTCCGCCAGCCCGTCATTCTTTGCCATGACTTTTTTTGCCAGGCTACACAGTACATTGTCGAAACCCATCTACCGACAGTTACTAGTCAATGAATTCTTGACGAAATCGTTAAATATAATGAAAGACAAGTAGGAGCAAGCTGAAAAAATAAAAGGGAATAAAGCTGTTCTGTAAATAACACTCACCTCAGGGAAGCCGCATCAATGTGTCACAATTTTCGGTCAGTTGAGCTCTTACGACGCAAGCTTTCGAAATACCTCTTAGCCATCCATATGTTCTCATAACAAGATAAATGCATATCTAAAAGTTAAAGTTATAGGATCTACAACGCTACGAAAAACTTTCCTTAAATAGGAAGCTGAAATGAGGAGTGGTGGACACGTTGGGTACATGGGCGACTTTACGAGAAAATCCTTGAAAGTTAACTAAACTTTCTAAAACCAATCGCGCAATTAATAGAAGAGAAATCTTGGAAATAACGTAATTAGGCAATGATCACCTTTGACGTATAACAGCGAGTCGAACTTCTCACTTATAACAGTCGTGAGAAAAGAACCTGTTGCTTATATGCGCAGCAATTCGTTTGTAAAGAAAATAGCTAACTAATGTCATATCGATTGTGGTTGCCCAAGAATGCCTAGTTGAGGCTAATACAATGCTTGATACTTGAATAGTCCATCCTCACTGGTTGTGGGGACCTCAGCATAATCTCCATTTTTCGGAGATTTGCTGGTTAAACCATTATGGTTACCTGGAGTCTCGAGGTCAGCCTGGCCAAAGTCTGCCTCAGGTCTTCACCACTACAGGCAGTGGCAGCCCTAGTGGATCAAAGGGAGACTTACCACCATGCGACTAGTCTGATGCCAGGACTGTAGTGCATCCTAGTATTGGTTTACTCTTCGCTAGGCTTCCTGATGGAAATGGTGGACTCCTTCTCAACTTAGGAGATCTTGCCAGGGGATGAATCCCTGCTGTACATCTCAGTCCGACACCCAGGAACACCTCTCAGGCAAGAGGAGACGTTAAATCGTTGGGAGAAGTTAAAACAACAATTCCTCACAACTACGATAATGAAAACATATTTAAACAACAGTTAGAATAACCAATGGAAATGAAACAGTGAAAACGTACCTTATTTCTTAGTGAAACTCGTTGCTAACTTTCCAATCAGAACCGTCTACAACGCTTGCATAGTTCGTTTAAGACCTTAACCAAAGTTTGACTAGCATTCTGTAGCTACTTGTTAACAAATACAGAAAAGTCTCTACTAAAAAAAGAAGTGATTATATAGATTGAATAGTCGCATTTTATGGAATCATTGGCTACTTACGCTTTGAAGGATGACAATTTTCCTCGGTCTGTGTTGTCCAAACTTTTATTGGCACACGATAGATATCTCATACACATTTCCGATTTACCTGAATGTATCATCACTTATTAAACGGAAATAGCCAGATATAACCACAATGATGCCGGGATATTTGCAAAACTTGTATCCCAGACGAGAATCGAACCCACGATTACACTTCACGGGGTCTTACGTGTTACCTATTTCACCACATATTTTGTCTTTCTATCAGCTTGTTTTTTCTTCTTACTATAACGGTTCAAGAAAAAGCTCAAAGAAAGGTGAAGCATGGGCCTCAATGGTGCAATAGGCAACATGTACACCCCTGGAAAGGGTAATCGTGGGTTCGAATCTGGCCCGAGGCCAACGTTTGGCAAATATTTCAGCATCATTGCGGTTGTACTTCACATAATACCCTGCTATGAGAAAAAGACAGCAAAAAATAAAAGCTATGTGTTATCTGAATATAAATGTATGACCCATATGCATTCTTACTGCTTCAAAATACTTTCTTAATGTACTCTAGGCAAACTGTATACTAGTGAAATAACATGTTAAAAAAAACCTACCTGGATACCCATGTTATCAACATGAAACGCTCAGACTGGGCTCCGGGAACAAGATGGTGTATCCACTTCTTTCCTTCTTCCTCTTTTCTTCATCATTACTTTTTCATTACACGCTAGTGGCAGAATCCTTTAAGGTTCTTACATAAAAGTATGTCTTATAGAGCTAGAATTATAACAAACACAACTCAGTATAACACAAAGACTCACCCTGAAAGATAGCCGTTGAAGAGGAGCTCCATGGTGCTCTCATGGATGACGAAACGTCCGTAGTGGTCAAATACACTGTGACGGGATGCCAATCAATTTCCGAAGCACGTTTTGAATGTTTCACTTTAGTTGGCGAGTTCAGTGGGTACGTTCCCATTCTCGCCCACGATTCATAAGCCAACAAGAAGAAAGAACTCATGAAGACACATTGATCAAGTCATACCTTCGTGTAATTCAACCTAATGCTGCAAAGCAACGAATCCACCTTGAGCTACATCAATTTCTCTTTTTTATTAATCCACTATGACCACCGACGACTACCTTTTTTCCACTATTAACCGAATACTTTCATTCATAAGACTTCTGCTGCCTTCAGTTCACAACATTGCAGCAAGTTCAGAATTGTGTTAAAAGTTATGTGGTGGAATGTGTAGAAGCAAGTCTTAAGCGATTAACATTTATTCACTAAAAACCCAAGAATGATAATCAGTATAAATGACTACATATTCATTCACAAGTACCAACGAATACAACGACGATGTAGTCATGACGAATCGTCTGTTATAGCCCAAAGCACTTAGTATGGGGGGGGTTCGTGAGACGGCTGCATGTATTTCGCGTTCTGCCGAAGCCCTAAACGAAATTATTCACTGTTCTATTTTTCTGGAAATTTCTCCATTAAATTAATGGTAATGCTAAACTCACATTTCAGAACTTTCTCAAAAGAATTTTCCTCCTGACATTGCTCAGGAACACAATATTTCGGATCAAGAAATTCATTTGTAGTAGTTCTCGGTATCGGTTCGCTGTTATGACGACTGATCCCTGACATTGCTGAGTTAGCAACCCTATCCATTGTACTTCTCGCGAATGTCGACAGTGTACCGATCACAGCTGGTAACAAGTCTAAATTGCATTTTACGGAATAAGTTACAGAGTATAGCGAAGAAACTGTCAGCAATATGACGAATTTTACAATGTTTATGAAGAAGTGGTGACTATAACAAAAGAAACAACAAATAATTACAAAAGGAAATCACGACTTCGCTTATGAATGGACCTACATACGTGAGATGTAACAGTGACAAAGAAATGAAAGTATATGCGACTCACAAGTGAAGAATGAGACTTGCCGAAAACGCATGTGATCATTAGGTTTGGTGTTTTAACACGTTAGCAACATTTTGTTTGCTTGTACAAACGTGTCTATTCACCACGCACATGTCTGCCTTTACTGTAGAGTAAAGTAGGCTGTAGCTAGCACTTCACTCATTTAGTTCATCATTTATTAAATCGGAATGCCTTTCGTATTAGAATTAACAGTCAGTAACGAAATTCATTAGGTCTTCCCGCTTGGGTCTTGCCAAAATGTTTCATAGTGGGATTTTGAGAAAGCTTCCCATTCCAAGTGTTTTTTGAAGTTTACGTGAAATGTCTACAGCCTCTCATTGACAACATACATCGGAGGCTTTTTAAGTTTTTCACGTTCGCTTGCTGCCATTTCAGCTTTTCTCTTAATGTTTCTGGCAATGCCATCTTGTATTATTGTAGATATATAGTCTCCTAGAGGGCAGGTGTAGCGGATGATGGTGCTCTGCAGTACCCATATGGTCACTGACTTCACACTGCAGCTCTACCTAACCAAACGCTCCATCACTCCTCCGAAATTTGGAAGCGGACTGAAAGAATAGGAACACCGGATAGATACACCAGCAGATTTCCTAAAGTCATTTCTTAGGCCGAGTGTGAATCCTGTGAACTTCAGGATGCTATGAATGTAGCTCAGTGCAGGCGCACAAAAAATATATCAGTTCTGAGTTTTTTAAAGGAAATTTCCGTATTATCGTAAACGTTTTCAAATAAAGACCAAAGTCTTGTTGGGCTGTACTGTTTCATCCCCTAGATTTTGCCGTAGATACCTGACTCTTGGACGCAATTGCAGAAATCGTACTGAATCGTAACGCACCCCACACGATTACTTACCGCTGTATTATTAGTGGTGTTGTTGTTAGACTTTGTTCAGGTGGAATTCATGTTCTTCTTTTTTCTGCTTTATTGTTGTGGATGGAAATTTATGAACAATAGTTTCTGCTAAACTTCTCCAACATCTCTTTTATCATTTGGCTTGACTTTCAGAGAAATCTATACATTGTCGGGTCTGCTGACCGAGCCGATATGGTGAGAACTTTTGTGTTAGGGAATAATAACATAAAGAACCTTCTCCATACCTAGTTCTATTCAGAGGCAGATTCAGCAGTCTGCAACACAAGTGTTGTCTTCATTATGTGAAGGGCAATCACGTGAAGAAAGGCGTAAGACGTTAAACGGACATTTGACAGAAATCCAAAAGCATTATGGTAGCGTTCTGTCTGAGATCGTTCGAGCCAAGACAAGTATCGAGGAGGCCAGGGTGAAGTATGTTCCTTCCCATTTTCTAGAATAGTTCCCATACACTTTTCAAAGGTCCTTTTCAAGACATGAGAACATGAATGACATGATCCGAACACTGGAACAGTTAAAGTGTAGTCTGGAGCAGCACATTCGAACTGTGAGGTTAAATGAAAGTTCGTTTGCTGGAACATCGGCTGTTCTGGAATATGACGCAGCCAAGACACGTACCAACAATCTCATCAGTGTTATTAAGGTCTGCGACTATTCATTTCTTCGCCTCGACATTCTCTTTGTTCTTTTCTCTTTCCTTTGACCAAGTTTGGTAAAAAATATTTCATGAGACCATCTTATAGGCGAGGTCACAATGGGAGAGAGCTAAAGAGTTGCTGAAAGAAGAAGGAAAAGAAGACCAACGGAAAATGTATGAATGTCTCGCAGATATGCAAGCCAGTCAAGAAATTCTAGCCAAGGTTAGTAAGATTGATGCTCATCGAAATGAAGAGAATTTATTCATTACAGTTTGTCTCGAAAGGCTTTGGCACTAAGGAATTCGAAGAAATGAAAGATCGTTTCCTGGCATGGCAGAGCGCTGCTTTAATTTTTGCCATACAGCAAGCAGATTTCGAGAAGTTAGCGGAAATTCAGAAAACTTATGAAAGTCTTGGCCGTAAGGATGATAAGTTTTCAGTACCTAGCATCCTGTCTTCTGAATCGGTTCGTCGGTTTGAACTTGTCTGTTTCAGAGTTTATTTCTATTTTCCGTCGTGTTTCGATAAATAGGCTACGGGATTTCTCCTCAGATGGAACGACTATTCAGTCGATCGTTGCTTCTCTATACAAGGAACTGGAATTCGTTTTCACACATCACCACAAGTAAGCTGGATGTTCTTCGGTTTTCTTTTTCTTGTATTAATTGTTCATCGTCCACTTATTGAAGAGTTCTTCGTCGATTCCTCAATGATGACGATGCGACATCTCTGCTCTCTAAAGCTATCGAAGAAGGTCTCAATGAGCTTGATCTTTCAACATCGATAACCAGTCTTATTTCTGCAGATGAAAATCCAGTCGAACTTCTCCAAAAGATCTCAAATGTTAGTACTTCTTCATTTTTTCACTTCTATTTTATACATTTGTAATTATGATCGTTAAGGTGCTGGCCACTCGATCAGAAGTTTCTTCGAAACTCACACAACTTGCTGATGCTTATTTTCACTTGAGAACCAAAATCGTCCATGATCTCGTGGTCCCATTCCGCTCTGCTCTGACCGCCTATCTATTGTCAAAGATCAATGCCTTTGATTTTGTGAGTCTTTTGCTAAACATATTTTTTCGATATGCTACACTGTTCGTGTATTTTTCAATCAATGACTAGCTTGAAGAGTCTTTCATTGTTTTACTTCAAATTTCTGCACGTTGACTTCGATATAGGTGGTAATTTTTATTGGTGTTAATTCTGTTTATACTCCCCAACGGTTTACCGTCTCATTGTGGCTGGAAAGTGTTCCTGGGTGTCGGGCTGCGATGTACAACGGAGGAATTCATCCCACCGGCAGGATCTCCGAAGCTCTCAGGAGTCCGGCGTTTCTATTAGCCAGGATCCACCACCGTCATGGTATCAAACTTGACGCGTGGTGGCCAAATCACCCTCTGATCCATATGGTCGGCCACTGCCCGTGTTGCTGACGACTGTGATCAGGATGACCTCGGTGCTCCATCAAAATACAATGACTTAACCAGCAAAACTTCGAAAAATAGTGAATATGCAAGTGCTCGTATAACCGTAAAAGACGGGCTCTCCAAGTGTCCAACTAAGTATTCTGTTTACAAACTGTTAATATTTCAGGAAAAAGGATCGTTCCGTGCACGAGTGGGAGCGCTGAAGACATCAATCGCTGAGCTTCTCCATTTTGTGACTGATCTTTTCGTTCACAGTGAAGCATTGTTCGGTGCCAAAGTAAAGGACGTTGTACAGCATCCTATTGATGTTAGGTTTAAATTTGCCGTCCTTTTTTTAAAATTGAAACCAGGTTTAAAATATGAGCACGTTCATTTACTGGTTAATTTTGTGCATAAAACTTCGCACATCTATTATTGATGTTTGAAAGCAGTTCTTTCTTTACCGCTACTGCTTTTGTAAGTGTAACAGAAGTACAATTACATCAAATCCTATTGCCTTTCACTCCGGGAAACTCATTGCTAATAATATGTTCAATTGTTTTGTTAAGCTCAAGCACGCTTTTCAGAAAGCTCTTGAAAACTTTATGGTGAAGATGCAAGTCTGGAAACCACTGATGGAAACCGAGCATCGTACCCGATCAATTGAGGACATAGTTTCGGTGTGTGCTAGTTCCGGCCAACTTGTTTTTGGTCTTCAAGAGTTTAAAGCCATGGTGACTGGTGTTGAGCGTGAGTTATTTGTTTACTTATGGCAACATACGATCTTGACGATGAAATGAAAAAATGGAGAGTTTTCTGCCTAATATCTGTTGTAGTTTCATTGAAGGTCAGTATTGTATTGACATGTGGGTTCTAATAATTCTTCGTCCACTTATTTTGTTCTCTTACAACTACTACTTATGGACACGTCGTCTTTATAGACGAGCTTCTTTTGCGGCCGTATACGGCTGTACCTCTGTTGTAATGCTCGTTCAGCAGTTTTCGCTGGAATGTTGAGATAGCCATGCTATAGCGTTCCTTTTCACTGTTTCTTGACTACTATTCTTCCAGAGTGGCAGCCATTGTGAAGCGAGCAATTCGATAACTATCACTGGAATTTTAAACGTTAAAAATAATATGAGCTGACCTTCAAGATATTTCACTCTGTACAACAACAGTTTACTTTTCTGTGTGGTTTAAGGTGTACTTACTTACTTACTTGGATACTTGGACGGTTCGTCCCACTTGTTATGCCTGCCCTAGCATAATCTCCATTTTCCGGAGTTCTGTTGGTTTAGCCATTGTGGTTCCCAGGAGTCCTGAGGTAAACCAGGCCAAAGTCTGCCCCATATAGTCACCACCACGTCAGTAGCCGCCCTTGTGGGTCATAGGGCAATTTGCAATCATGCGACTAGTTCGGTACCAGGACGGTGGTGGATCGTGGTATTGGTTTACTCTTACCTGGGCTTCCTGATAGAAACGGCGGGATCCTCAGCTTGGGAGACCCTGCCAGTGGGATGGATCTCCCCTCTGTACATCGCAACCCGACACACAGTAACATCTCCTAGCCACAATGAGGCGATAAACCGTTGAGAGGAACGTGCAGTTATTAAGTACAAGTGAGTTTGCTGGCAATATGGTGTGTTTTAAGCATGCATTTGTTAGCGATAGAACTCGATCAACTTGTAAGCATGGCACGCAGTTTATGTTTCTATTACTTGCTTGGATACTTGAACGGTCCGTCTTCACGAGTTGTGCGGATCCCAGCACATATGCCATTCGTTCCTTTCTCTCGCAATCGTAGTCCATGGTGGTGGTCTTGTTCGAGCATGGTAGCGCTTGCGAGTCTTATACCATGATTTGTACAACACCTCCAGCCGCGGGTACAGCTGATTAACTTTGTTTACGAACACGTTCGCCCAACGCGTAGGTGGTCGCCCGAAGGGACGTTTGCATTCTCTTGTAGTCCACTCTACTGTTCTTTTCGTCCATCTGTCGTCTGTTCTTATCATTATGTGATCGGCCCATCTATGTTTCGCTGTCGATGTATATTCTTCTGGATCTCGAAGATATGACAGACTTCGAAGGTCAGAGCTTCGCATTCCGGCTAGATATTGAGAGTGCCGGTTATGTCTTAGAAGACATCGCTTAAGCGCTCTGTGAGTGGTGCCAAGAATTTTTGACGTTGTTGAAGTATCAACCCACGTCTCTGCACCATAACAGAGCGCTGGGAGGACCGTAGAATCGAAGAGACGAGCGCGGACTTTCGGGTTCCTCAGTTGGTCGGTGGCTTCTTTAAGAGGCCCGAATGCGGCCCAAGCTGCTCTTATTCTTCTATCTAGCTCTTTCTTCATGCTGTTTTTCATGTTTATTGATCGCCCAAGGTATACGTACGAGGTGGTCTCTGCAATGAGGGAACCATCCAATTCAATTTTTTCGCGTTCGCACCATGGGTTTTCATGAACTGGGTCTTCTTTCGATTTATACCAAATCCGGTCTTTATTCCCCCTTCGTTGAGCTTGTTGATCATCATCTTTGCTTCGCTAGTACTTCTTGAGAAGGTGACAATGTCGTCGACAAAACGAAGGTTTGATAGGAATTTTCCATTAATGCGTATGCCTTTCTCATCCCAATCGAGTGACTTCATTATCCACTGCAGTGCGGCATTGAACAGCTTTGGGGATATTGGGTCGCCCTGTCGAACACCTTTTCCTATGGGTATGGTAAGAGGTCGATGGAAAAGCTGTATTTTCGTAGTACAGTTCCGATAACAGTCGGACAAAGTTCTTATGTAGGACAGGTCAACTTCTTGGTCGACAAGCGCTGATAGGATTGCATTCGTTTCGACACTGTCAAACGCTTTTTCCTAGTCGACAAAGGTTAGGAATAGAGGCAAGTGGTATTTCCGACAGACTTCGATGAACCTGGACACGGTTCGGATGTGGTCCATGCAGCAAAATCCTTTTCGAAATCCTGCTTGTTCGACTGGTTGTGCCTCATCCATTGTCCTTGATATGCGCGACGATAGTTACGAAGATCCTTTCGGTCTCCTTTCTTAAGCAGGATGACCGTGCGCGACGTCCTCCACTGGTCTGGGATTTTTTCTTTTGAAGGTATGCTGTCATATGTTCTGCGAGAAGTACGTGTAAATTATGGCCTCCAGCTCTAAGGAAATCGGCGGTGACATTGTCTGGTCCTGCTGTTGTGCCTCTTTTCATGCTTTCTATCGCACCTCGAACCTCCGACGGAAGAATTCCAAGTGGTGTTTCTCCAGCGGGGAAATTAGGGTCCGGGACTGGGATTGTAGAGCGGAAAAGGCTGGTGTAAAACGTTTCTGCTATTAATTCCATATCATGGCGAGAAGTTTTGACGATCCCATCTTCGTTCATCAGAGCTGACAGCGGAGCATTATAATCACATAAGTCCCGACGGCATTTTTTCAGACTGTTTTTTTCTCTGCTGCTTCCAATAGTTTCTTCTGCTTGTACCGTTGAAGATCTTCGTGCAGAGCTCTTCTGCAGTTGGCATTTATTACTAGTCGCGCTAAACGTGTTGCAGCGGGATTAAGCTTCAGTTTCCTTCTGTTTTCGCGCAACTCTTTAGTAGTGGTGGAGATGCGATCCGATCTTCTTGCCTGAGGAACTGAGGCGGGTTCGGCACAGCTTTTCAGTCCTTCGACAAGCAGCTTGTAGTCTTCGGTCGGGTCTTCTTTAATCTGCCACTCACGTTTAGATAGGACTTCGTTCAGAATGTTCTCGTCATGTACAGCTAGACTTTTTCCTCGTGGTCGATGAAGAGAGTTCTTTTCCAGCTTTGCGGCTGAATCGAATCTTCGCGCGAAGAAGGCGGTGATCAGAACCAGTACAGAATGGCAGGACTACCGATGTGTCAAGTAGGCACCATCTTTTGTTTGTCAGAATATGGTCGATATTCACATGAGTCACGCCGTTAGGAGACTCCCATGTCCAGCGGCAACTCTCTGGAAAAACGAGTTTCCATGTAAGAGACGTGCCAACAGGAGTCCTGCGAGACGGTTGCCATTCTCATTTCTTCCTCCTAATCCATAATTTCCGATCCTATATTCGCTCTCGTTGGCCTTTCCTATTCTAGCGTTGAAGTCTCCGACAACAAATTTATGATAAGCTTTATCATTGTGGATGACTTCCTCCAACTGATAGTAGAACGCATTTATTTCGTACTCATCAGCTGCGTCGGTTGGTGAGTAGCAGTTGATGAAAGTGATCTTCTTATGATGTAACAGTTGAAGACGGAGAACGGCTATGCGAGGGGAAAGGATCTTCTATGAGTTGAGATGGACAACGGACGGGTGGACGACAAATCCTACGCCGCCCACATTTCGTGACGGGGCCTTGTGTCCACAGGTTACAAAGGGCCCGTTGTTTAGTTGGCGTATGTCGGTCTTCTTGATTTTTGTATGTTGTAATGCGATCACATGAAATTTAATGCGATCTGCGGTTGCAAGAAGGGCGTGAAAATCGGCTTCTGTGGTGAGTGTTTTGGGATTATACGTGCATAGTAAGAAACAATCTCCATGGCGTGCGTGTTTTTATTAGATCCGGTTCTAATGACATCCAGCGCAACCCGAGATTTTCTGGCCTCTCACCGGTCGTCTCATCGCCTGACGTCATAGACGGGAGTAGCCAGTGTGTGAGGTACTGAGGCTGACCTATTGCTGGTCGTGCAACTTGGTCCTCCTTGTAGTCCTGACTTAACCTTGCAAGGGCATATCCAGGTCTTCACCACGATGTGGATCAGAGTGAGTTGTGTTTTCGGCGTGGAATCTTCGCTGGGTCTTCCTACTAGTTGATTCGGAGAGGTGTTGAAACCGAAATCAGAAAAGAAAATAGGAATGTAAAAGTAACCGACAGCTCAAGGACGATGTAGAAGCCGAAAAAACGTTAGGCTTCTATTACATTGTTTTATTATATTATATCTATATTATATTATAGACTGTCAAATTTCCATTTGTTGCAGCTACTGCTGTACTTACTTGTTTAGCGTCGCTTTCTCCTAATATCAAGGAAGCTTTGAAATGGAATCGTTGTATTTGCAATTTTGTTATCAGAGCTGCAATCGACAAAGTGGTCTACAAAATGAAGTTGAGAATGAATGAGATCGTGAGTCTGACAATGTTTATTGTGTCCATATTCTTCTAAAATTTGACTTGATTTTTCATAGTTTCTTTGTTGTTTTCTTCACTGTTTCGCTGTCAATTATTTCCTTCTTGTTCTAATTATGCCTTAAGTTTGTTTACTCGTAAACTGAATTGAACAGCTTGATATCCAGGACATGACATTTGCCGAAAGAGAATAACCGCGGTAAAGTTTTAATCATAAACTAATGTTTTCTGAAATTCGCTCACACTATGTTATACACTACTTGATATTTGGATACATGGATGGCCCGTCCTCACTGGTTATGAGGGATCCAGCACAATTTCCGTTGTTTTCGAGTTTTGCTGGTTTGGTCCTTAGGGTTTCCAGGAGTCCCGGTGTCAGCTAGGCCAAAATCTGCTCCGCGTCGTCACCGCCACAAGCAGTCGCCGTACTTGTGGATCAGGGGAGATTTACCGCCATGCGACTGGTTTGATGCCAGGACGGCGGTGGATCCTGGTATTGGTTTACTTTTAGCTAGGCTTCCTCATGGAAGCGCCGTCCTCCTTCTCAGCTTGAGATACCCTGCTTAGGTACAAAAAACCGTTGGGGGAGGAGTATGATATATATATATAAGCATTATATCTTTCTTCTAGGCTTTTCGTGAAGAACTCTGACTATCGGATCGGTGGTCTTCCTGCAATACGTTTGTCATCCCGAGGAATCCAGTCATTAACAGCCCTTGTCCATCGGTTATCAATCATACGCATTACGAGTCCGGCCCACCTCATCTTCGACTGTTTGGCGTATGGAACGACATCTTTGATTTTCGATCGTTGACGTAGTTCCGAGCTTCGGATCCCATTCCTTACTTGTGTGAAACGGGATACTCCTAGCATCGTCCTTACGACTGCGCGTTCGATAACGCTGAGTAATCTTTCATCCTGCTTACGTAGCGACCAGGTTTCTGACGCACACGTAAAAGCCGAGCCAGTGTGCTTGCGAGGAGTGGCGGAAGGTTCTTCAGATGTTCTGATCTTATCCTGTTCGGACCTGGTGCTGTTCGATTTTTCACCGACGAGATGGCATGTCGGATTTCAGAAGGGAGAACCGGTGGTACAACATATCCATCCTCTTTTATTTCATAAGACGGGAGAAGGACGTAGCCATCGAAGAGATCTGAGTAGTAGTCGTGGATGATTTTCCCCATTGCCATTCTGGACGCTATTATTGTTCCGTCTGGGCGGCGGAGTACATTCATCTTGGTCTTGTAATTGGAGAAGCTTCGGCGGGCTTTGCGAATACTTTTCCCTGCGTCTGCGGCTTCGACCCTTACTGCTGCTCTTCACTCTTTGAGATCTTTTTTATCGCCTATCTGCATTGTTTCGTAAATTCGGACGTTAGCTCGCGGTTGTCTGCAGTTCGTGCGATTCCACGATGGCGTACTAGCTCGAGAGTTTCTGGAAACAAACTTCTTTTGGTGATTTTCGAACTCTTAGTTTTCACGGCGCTAACATGAAGATGTTCAATGAGCCGATCATACTCCTCGTTGATGTTGTCGACAACGGCACCTTCCCAACAGCCAACTGATCAGTTGAACAAGTCCCAGTTTGTGGTGTTTCTGGGACTTCGGCTTTTGAATTTAGCGGCTTTTCTCTTTTCCGTGAGAATTAAAATCTTGCACGAAGGAGCCGGTGATCTGATCCCGTGTGAAATTTTGGGACAACAACAACATCGGTTAGGCAAAACCTTCGGCTTATTATGGTGTGGTCTATTTCGTTATGGTACTCTCCATTGGGAGATTTCCACGTCCATCGTTGACGGTGAGGCTTCTGGAATTGCGAGTTACCATGGATGGTCGTGGTCGCTATGATAAACTCAGAGAGAGGCTCACCCGATTCGTTCCATTCTAATCCGTGGGTCCCAATGTGACGTTCCTCAGATGATCTTATTGGTCCGATCTTGGCATTGAATTCTCCAATGATGACCTTGAAGAATGTGTGGTCTTCTATGTAGAACCATTCCAAGTCCATGTGGAACGCTTCGTGTTCTTCTTCGTCATTGTTTGATGTTGGCGCTTAAACGACGAAGATTGTCAAAGCCGCTTGTAGACTAAAGACAGAAAGCAGATTGGGAGATAGTTGCCTATATCGTGTAGGTCCCTCTTGAACAACAACACGGTCTTGCTGGTCTTCCACTGGGTAGGGATCTTGCATTCAGACAGGTAACGTGAGAAAAGCCGAGCCAAAGGGAATGATGCCAGTTTTTTTTTTTACTGTGTTTAGCATATTTGATACCCACGTATAGCTTGCTGGTCTCTGAACGTCGAGGCTGGGCATACTCACGTGTAGCTTGCCAGGCTCTCCCTGAGTGGACGAGCTTATTTGTTGGAGGCGACTCCTCCATCCCCTGGATCCACCTGCGTCTGAGGGAGGCGAAGGTCGCTTTTGGTCCGCGATTACCCCCGTATCCGCCACCTGGGTACCCGCCACGTAGCCTCGCGACTAACCGGCTCGAGATCCCTCGTATGAGGGAGATACGTGGATATATACATATATATGTATATATATACATATACATATGTGCATATATGTGTATGTATACAT
>MQTX01000100.1:560682-598109 GCA_009735665.1 Angiostrongylus cantonensis
CACGGAGTCAAAAGAATTGCGTATAACAGATCTTCCAACGTTTGGCACTTCTCCTCATGAATACATCACCACTGTAGGACAGGTATGAACACTCATTGTGATATAATAACTTCATTCTTGCTTCGCCGAATGCATTGCGAGTTACATGTTTCTGTAATGGTGATTGTTTTTTCAAGCTTCGTTTTAGGAACTCCTTCAGCTATTTCACCTTTGGGAACAGTTTTTCCTTGACGAGAATGTTGTTCACGCATTTTACATTGCTCTGAAGAAAAAATATGAAGGTATGATTTAACCCATCGTTTAATATTCATTTTGAAATTGTTCTTCTCATGCATTACCACATTCGGTTGTGAATTCCAGGTGACGAATTGTTCAAAAAGACCGTGACTGAAGTTGCAAATAATGTCATCACCGAATTTGTTACATGTGTTGGTGATCCGATGCTACTTTCCAGGAATGCTGCAATGCAATTCTGTACCGATACCAGTTAGTTTTGATAGAGTTATAATTTCTTCTAAGGTACTTTTGCTGCTGTGGCAATGTCTTTTGTGTTTTCACACTCAGTAAACGGTCAATTTTAATTGCCAAGTCTACAAAGAGGAATTTATTTGATCGAAATTGCAGTCTTTCTCAAGGATGCTTTCGAGGATTTGCGAACCGGAAATGTGAGTCAGTTGTCCAAGTTGGAGGAGGAACTCAAGCGTGCGATTAAAAAAAGTTGATCTCTTACACGTTTCTAACTTCTTGGGGTAATGGTGTCTCAACTCTGGCTTCCTTATTGTGGGGTAACGTTCAAAAATGTCTGCGGTTTTCTACTTTTGTGGTACTTAGTTTGGTGGTGTTATCTTTCTGATTTCTTGGAGCTGTTAAATCGATTTTTTTTCTAACCGGCTCGAGATCCCTCGTATGAGGGAGATACGTGGATATATACATATATATGTATATATATACATATACATATGTGCATATATGTGTATGTATACGTGTTCATTTGTATATACAAATATGTATATATATATATATATTATGTATATGTACATATATGTGTACACGTATATGTACATGTGTCCATATACGTATATATATATATATATATATATATATATATATATATGTATATGTATACGTACTCAAGCGTGCGATTAAAAAAAGTTGATCTCTTACACGTTTCTAACTTCTTGGGGTAATGGTGTCTCAACTCTGGCTTCCTTATTGTGGGGTAACGTTCAAAAATGTCTGCGGTTTTCTACTTTTGTGGTACTTAGTTTGGTGGTGTTATCTTTCTGATTTCTTGGAGCTGTTAAATCGATTTTTTTCTCTTAGAGGCAGGCCATCTATTTATCTTATTTATTGTGCTGTGTTTAATAATTTCCGAGCCATACTGAGCACATAAGGAACGATTTTATACATATATTACGTAATGATCAAATTACTGACGTTCGGATATTAGAAAGATGGTAGAATGGTATGGCCATGTTAGAAAATGTGAAATGATCTTTAAATAATAGGCCATGTCTTACCTAGGAGACTGGTTAATTGACCAATGAAAATTAGACGAAAATATGAAGAATTATAGACGAAGAAGCTAAAAAATGAGATCGAGTATCAGTTTTTATAGCTATAGATTTTCGGAGTGCTACAATTCTGTAGGTATCTTGAGTACACCACGCAAGTTTGTTAATTCGCAAAAGCGGAGCCATTCAAACCCCAAAAAATACTAATTGCTAAAGCAATTACAGCCACACCACCAGTGATACCAACGAGCACATATGATTGTTTGTGCTCCAACTTCACAAGATCGTGTTCACCAGAAAAGTAGATCATCTGTAATTCTGTAAGCGGAGTAAGGATAGAATACCACATAGTGTCTTGTAGTGGCGGACATTCTTCAGTGTTGTCATTCGGCAAAAGAATTTCGATTAACTGCCGGACCTAAAATAGGGAAAAGTTAACGAAGCATTTGTAATTTTCCGATGTTAATATTTCTTTCATAACTAGGTCATTCGAGCAGGTTAAATTAAAACCGTTGAAATTAGAACTATTAATCGTTTATAAAAACACTGAGTAGTACTTTACTGCGAAAAAATAAGATTAAAGGCTCGAAAATGTTGTTAAATTCTAAGTGTATCCCGTTAGAACCGTGGAGTGTTTTAAAATTAGTGGTGGTATTTGCTAAGACGGTTGAAAGTTAAGTACTGCTAAACAATTAAAATATTTAATAAGTTGTGGGAAGAACACAATCATCCTATGTTGCGTGTTACTCGCATTGTGTGAACTAGTATGATTACCTGGATACTTGTATGGCCCGTCCTCACTGGTTGTAGGAGCCCCAGCATGTTCTCCATTTTTCAGAGTTTATCCACTATGTTCTGCTGGACTCCTGAGCTCAGCCTGGCCAAAGGTTGCCCTAGGTCGTCACCACTACAGGTGATCGCCGCCCTTGTGGATCAGAGGAGAATTGCCACCATGCGATTTTGATACCAGTACGGTGGGGATCTTGGTATTGCTTCACTCTTCACTAGGCTTCCTGTTGGAAACCCCGGACTCCTTAGTTTAAGAGACCCTGCCAGAGGATGAATCCCCCGCTGTACATCGAAGTCCGACACCAGGAACACCTCCCAGCCGCGATGAGGCGATAGATCGTTGAGAGGGAATTTGTATGATTATAGACAGGAATTCTGATTCCCACTAGGAATAAGCTCCCCTTCTGGTAAAAGTACGTTCATGGCTACCAACATGACGTATTCAGTATGTTTAGGGCGTCTCTTTTATCTTTTAAGGCGTGTAGATTGTATTTCGAATAGCCATGGCGTTCTATAGATGTGCTGATTAAATATTTGATATTTTCGAGTATTTCTACTTACTGCATTAGGTGTGTAGTCCTGAAAAAGTA
Source organism: Angiostrongylus cantonensis (assembly GCA_009735665.1). Classification (NCBI taxonomy): domain Eukaryota; kingdom Metazoa; phylum Nematoda; class Chromadorea; order Rhabditida; family Metastrongylidae; genus Angiostrongylus; species Angiostrongylus cantonensis. The sequence goes on from MQTX01000100.1 coordinate 563,576, forward strand.
CACTGTAGCTGGATTGATGAACGAGAAACATCTGTCGACAAACTGTTTCGTCTAGAAGTGGTAATCGCTTGTAGAGTGTCACACTCATCGCTGCCGGCAATGGCGCTGACAAATAAACCGGTCGTACTCCGCTATACATATGAACAGTTCTGAAAGTGTTATATTGTTGCAGTAATGAAATAACAATTACATTGACATTTTACTTATAACCAAAGTAAAACAGAAGATAGGAAAATTCGCCTCATTAATACAGTTTTAAACTGGACGTAGTAGGTGACTAGTTAGTCCTTGTATTAAATGTAAGGAAGTTATTTCGTCCACATCGCATTTAAATGAGACGTTGTGAAACTCATTGTTTGTCCTTACCTCTTATTTTGTCATCAGAAAAAGAGTTGTAGTTGAGAAAATAATCTGTGATAGCTCTTCTAGTCTGTGCTGATTTAAAGCAGATAATCGTGAATTATCCACTAGAAATGTAACACCACTAAAGGGATTTACCTGGCTATATTTTTCCAATAGAGTAGTGGACATATATTTTCGTTGTTGACGAGGACAAGTAATTTTTCAGTGCAGTTTGTTGTGCTTTTGAGAAGATCGTCTAGCTCGTTGATATTTTGTGGTATAACAATTTTCACCTCATCCAGTTCATTTATCCACGCTGATACTGATTGCTGTAATAGAATGTTTGTTTAGCTCCATAGAAATTAAATGAGGAGAGATCTTTACTTACTCGACTGCTAATATTTCCAGTAAAGTAGGTCGGAATTTGAGCGATGATATAAACCAGTGTTGGAAACTGGTCGATATTCGTTTCGTTGATGAAAGCTAGTGGCTGAAAAAGTGTGAGTGGGAAACCTCGAACCATGAGAATAAAAACCCTATATGTATATGAACTCACTCGTTTATATGTATAATAGTGATACCCGATTATGTCAGTGCCGTGATATCCTTTATCTTCGTTTATATCACGAACCCATTGGGGAATCTGTAATTTTTCACACTAAGGAATAACGAACATGGTATGATTTGATTGATAAGTTTGGAAAATAGCCCTTTTTTAATGAAACTCAGTCGTACACGCTGTTGTTCATCAAGTACTTGGGTCGGAGATTTTAGAATTTCGAATTGTTTTTCATCTTTCTAAAATCTAACCCTAAACAAGTTGTCAACTCGAGGAAATGTTTGAAGAAAATCATGTATACATGCTTGAAACAGTAGGGTAAAATCTTGAAAAACCTGTAAAGTTCTAAGCTATTCAAATATCGCAGTTTGTCAAGAAGGAACTGTCAATAGTGATTACAGGTAAAAGTATATTTATAGGGAAATAACTCATTATTCGAAATAGTACAGGCTTCCTAAATTTTTTTCTGTCGTCTTAATGACTATAATCACAATGTAGCATTAGATTTAGAAGTTATGTTATAATCGCAACATTGTAGTTCTCACAAAGTACTTCTAATGATTGCCATAAACAATAAAGCATGTGCAAACTTAATTTTCATGCTTTATAATATAAAGGACGCTCCATCATAATTTCCCCAGTGCAGGACCTTTTTAGGACCTGGCTTGCCTAGAAAACTCCGTCCGATCAAAAAAGGCTGGTGTCTGCCTATTGTGAAGATCTGAGAACGTCCTACCACGACTAATCCGAATTTCCTAAGAGAATCAACTCGTCTAGCATTCGTGGACATCCATGAGGAAGTAACGAAAATCTCAAGCACGAGCCAAACCAATATACAATTTGAAGAGTTCATGGATGGTTGGTGCGAGAAGATGATTCGAATAAGGCAAATGCTCAACATGTGACATCGGTTCCGGTTCATGAAAAAAGAAAATTCCAAGTGTATGCGAAGATGATGATGTTAATAGTTATTGCCATTATCATTATTCTTACTTATTGCTAATACTGTTTCTACTAGTATTTCCGTATTTGTAGAAAACTCCCTAGTATTAGATTGCTCGGAAATTAATGTTAAATTTGTGATTTCACCGTCCATGTATATTTTTGAGTTTTAGGTTTTCATTGGATGCTATACCATTATTACCTGTTATTACAAGGCACATTTTATGTACTTCGCAACATTTAACTGGACGATGATATAAATTGGCTTTTTTTTTTACATATTTTAAAGTCTAGGGTTTCAGATGTCAAAAGAGGAATTTCGGAAAATCTGCTTCTGCGAATTCAAACATCCAATCACGCAGAGCAAACTACTCGAAACATCAACTAGGTGTACCATGGAAGTGTTACGGAACGCACGATCAACTGTCAGTTTGGAAAATTTCATCGCAGTGAATTCGACACCTGAGGTGAAGGAGGTCGCGTACATCCTTCTGTTATTGAACACGATGAATTGATGCTTTTGATGGAATCAAATACACGTACGACTGTTCGAGAACTTGCAGAAGAACTCGGTCTGAGCACAGCTTCAGAAGATGTGAAAATTGCAAAGTTAGAGGTAATAAAAGGATAAAGGCTTCGGTGTTGATCAATCTATAAGGAGTGTGCCGTGCATTCGACTTCATCAGGCATTGTTAGAGGTGAATGAATGCATATTTGGCTTATACAATGGAAAGTGCGGACCTACCGATATGTCAAGTCAGTACTACTACCCTCCTAAACAAATCCGGCGTGAATTTGCCGACCCCGGAGAGATGGACGGCTTTGTGAGCGAATCCATATGTATTGCAAGGCACCTCAAACCACTGCGTTACGCACCTAAAAGGTGAAAAGTTGAAGAAGCTCGATAGATGGGTGCGGCACGAATTCAGTGGCGATCAACGAAATTACCATTCTAGGGTTTCGTCGTCGCTTCTGCGTAACCAGAACGACCGGCTTCTATATCGTAATATCACACGGGATGATGCCCTTTCTGATAACCGGAGTCGATCGCCGCAGTGGTCGGGCAGGGAAGAAGCTAATGTTGATACTGCACCCAAAGCAATCCATTGTGACTTTTTACGGTGTTTACGGTGTGCAATTGGTTTGATCCGTTATAGCTTCCCGAATTCGAGTGAAATGACTACGGCGGAGGACTATGTCAAGGAGGTTGACGAAATGCACTAGAAACTTCGAGGACTGCACCCGCTTTGGTCAACAGTAGGACATTAATCCTTCTCCACAGTACCACGTGGCACCACGTCGTACAACCTAAGCTGCAAAAGTTGAATGAGCTGCGTTACAAAATTCTGCCTCATCCACCATACTCATCATACCTCTAGTCTATCGGCTACCACTTATTCGAGCATATCCATAGCTACCTATGCCAGAAAAATGCTTTATAGACCAAACCGAACCCGAAAGTGCTTTAAACGTCTTCATCGCATAGGGATGTCCACACTTTTAGCAACTGATGTAAGCGAATTTGTTTCTCGTTGGCAGATTTTAATAGTTCATCTTCAAATTAACAGAGCCCGTTCAGAGCTGAGATAGCAGTTTTGAAAACATAGACTGAAATCCAACATTAATTTCAGGTAAACCTAATATATAGCCTTTTGTGCAGAACTAGAGTCAAGTCTTTCATTGTAGTAAGTTCACAACCCATGCATACATAAATGAATCATGAAGAGTCATTCTTTCTATCCAAGTTGTAGGAGACCAGTAAAAGTTCATTCTCTTGCTTCAATATCGTTATTTCCTAAAATTCTGTCCCATGGATTCAGCCAAAAGCTGGATTTTCACAAGCAATGTTGAAATGGGGCAGTATTTGTTCCGCCCAATTCTTGGTGCTATAGAAACGACATTGTTAGCAAAGAAAGGATGCAATCGCTAATAACTATCGACTTTGACTCTCACATGATTCATTACAGTTCTCGTGCGATGTCCTCGAAAATGGTATGAGGTAATTTCACCGTAATGGTAACACACCGTTCTTTATGAAGATGTTATCGTTAGTACATCGTGAAATTTTGTGTGCAGAGGAGACATAATTGTATACAATTCGAAGAACAAAAATGAGGTTTTATCCAATGTGTTATTGAATTCGTCCTAGCGGCATTCTGTATGGTGGTAAAAGAAGTAAGAAAATAACACGGAATTCCGATCAATGTCGATGGCCAAGCGATCAGGGGAACTAACGCATATGCAAGATGTCGAAGGTCGGGTAGGCTGTAAACGAAACGCGTCTTGATAATCGGTGATGATGAGCCGTTGGTTAGTGTCTTGAAAGATGTGTCTTGTAAGATGTGAAGTACACAGAAGGATACAAACCAGATGGTCAGGATTCTTCATTGGGACATCAACGAACAATATAATGCTGTTTGTGTCTGTCGGTTACAGAACTACCGAGCAGGTATGACGCAACATAGTCGATTTTAAACTTCACTAGCGTTGGCTGCAATCTCTCCACAAAGAGTACGACGGTTAACAGATGATGAGTCGTCGCCTGACATTAGATTGACATGTTTCTCTAGTAACTATATAGAGTTCATCACCATTTCCATTTCACTGACATGTTTCTGATTGGGAGACTCTTACCCGGATTACTGACTTAGCCTACGATTGATTGGTGCTCAAACAATTTCAAATCGACATCACTGCCAGTCATCGGGCTTTGTGAATTAAGAAGAGTCGTTTGCCAATTTGCGAATAGGTTTTCCAATGTGAGAATGTCTGAGCAAAACTATGGTAAATTGTTAAATGAACTATTGCGTTTACCAAAGAGCGCAACCTTGGGCAGTTTTTTCGGCACAGCAATAATACCAGTCGTCCGAGTTGTGTTCGTTGTTGTACAATCGTTAGCGTTCGAAGATATGGCTTCTCAGCAGTGTCTAAGAACAAAAAAAAATTATGGAGGTAGTTTGTAAATAATCGCACAAATTTGTTCTCGCACTTAGCATGGTTAATGGAAGTGAACAGGAGGGTAAATTCACCTGTGCCCGATAGTTGTTGTTCCGCAGTAATATGTTCTCGGTTGAGAGGTTCAACTCCAATGATGACGACCAATATGCAGATTTTCAACAACATCTGGAGTTTTTAATGAACCCCCCAGAACGAGGCATAGATTTTATGAAGTGCTAAAAATCGAATTCTCCACAAACGATCGATGGAAATCTTCATGTTGCATTATCACAAAGTAGTAACGTGTTAGGGTGATTAGAATAATAAATTCGTTAAAGGAAGTGCTCAGTGAGGTATTTTGTCAGTTAATAAGGTTGTATAAGAAATAATAAATGAATTGTAACGGATTCGACTCATGCGGAACAACGGACTCGGCTGGTTTCGCAAGTATTACACCAGGCCGGCCAACATATGCCACAAGTATTTCGAAAAAAAAAAACCCTGTGAAACATTACAGTTATCAGTGAAAATGTAGGAAACCTAACTCTTCTCTGAAAACATTTCACTAAAACATTTCCATTTCACTTTCGGCACCTCCTCTTCATTGTTATAGCGATTGATCAAGTAATCTATAATCAAATAAGCTAACAAAATAATCACCACCGAAATCTATTTACTCCATATGCGACACATTTGAACAGTTCTAGATTCGAAGTGGTGGTTAGTGATGCAGTCCATTACGAAGCAAGTAATAGTTCAATTCCCTCCCCACCTCCACTCTAAGTGGGAACGTCGTTGCTTGACTATTTCCAAGATTTCATGGTGAATCGACTCGACAACCACCCCATGACATTCATAAATCAGATGTAATCCTCAAGTAGTAATCGAAAGAACACGTAAACTGTTCCCAGGTTCGACTTTCTATTAACTTCGGCATTGGAATATGAATGCGTAGTTTTCTTGTTCAGCAATCGCGAGGTTGTTATACAGCATGCATTTACTTCCATAGAAAACACAATACAATACAACAGTAGCTGACGTTTCGGCTGTATCGCCTTCTTCGGAGCCTGTAAGGGTATACTGATATACAATTTAATGGGCCAAACGCTTCAACAACACTTACAGAATGACGAAAAACTCCATGGCAATTACATGATCAACAACTTCTCGAAAAACTCACCGCTCTCCTACGTGACTTCCAATGAGGAAGGTTAGAACAGCTGATTATAGTCGCATATGGTTGATGACTGCGCCACCACACATCAGAAATTGATACATAGATACGGGGCCAGGTCGCGTGTAACCTCTGGGCATTCCTCCCTGCTATTCATTGCCGGATTTTTGGCATTTATCCAAACTATAATCAGTTGTTCTAACCTCCTCATTGGAGGTCATGTAAAAAAGCGGTGAGTTTTTCGAGAAGCTGTTGATCATGTAATTGCCATGAAGTTTTCGTCTTACTGTAAGTGTTATTGAAGTGTTTGGCCTAATAAATTGTATATCAGCAGGCTCTGAAGAAGGCGATACTGCCGAAACGTCAGCTACTGTTGTGTTGTATTGTATTGTGTGCTTTTCTATGGAAGTAAATGTATGCTGTTTAACAACCTCGCGATTGCTGAACAAGAAAACGACGCACGTGAACTGTTTTAGGAATTTTGTACGCGATGGATAAGAAGAACAGCGAATCGAATCCAAGAATCGCTGGGATCCACACAGTAGATCTCATCACTGGTCATGCTAAAAAGATTAAAAACAAAATAAATCACACTCACAGTGGGTTCCATCCATAAACGTCTTCGGATTTTCGTATTAATTCAGTTGTTATTTTATTTTAATCATTGTATTCGTCTTCTTATCACTGAAGTTTCAGCCATTCTGATGTAGAGTGTGACATTTAGGATAAAAGGGTAAAGGATAGGGCTGTCTCAGCGTTGATCAATACCTGAGGGATGCGATACACCATACATTCGGCTTCAATGTGTATATTAAGAGGTGATTGGATGCGTATATGGCTTATACAATGGTTCGTGGTGACGCACCGATGTATCAGGCCAATGCTGCTATTCTTCGGGACAAAGCTTATGCCAAGTTACTGACTCCGCAGAGATAGAGGACTTTGTGAGCCTGAGAGGCGGGGATCGATCCTAAGTGTATTGCAGAGTGCCTCCAACAATTGCGCTACACGCGCGTGTTTGCCATTTGCAAGACATCAATTGGTCCTTCCCATCAATCCCATAATTTTGGTCAATCCTTGCATGTTATGCAGGTATTTGGCGACGAAAATGGAGCTTGGTTTTCCAAAAGTCTGCAAAGTACGGTACACTCACCAAGATCGCTACCGCTTTGCACACAACGACCAACTTTTCAAACTGTGTTTTTAAGCTGTTTTTTTGTGTTTGTTTTTAAAGTTTTTCAATTCGGATGCCCAGCGCAATGGTCTGCATTTGATAAGTTATCGATCCACTACAGAATGTGTAACAAATAGCTTGCTTATTGCAAAATAAACGACTGAGAAGAATATAAGTAGATAGCCGCTTGCGGCCGTCATTACGTCGACCTACACATAAGTGGAGATCCTCTCACGACGATTTTCATCTTTCGAAAGGCATTCGTCATTATTTTTCAATTGTGTGATTCTTGGCATCAATCAAAAGTAACTGATGGGTTTTCGAGCAGAAACTTCGCTTTCATTTTCGGAACATTGTATTCGAATGTGATGTAGCTCAAGCACACATGATACTACGCTATGTTTCATCCTTACATCTTTGTGAAATGATCTGATAGTTTCATGGTATGAGATTCGGTTATTCAACTTGTACTTATGAGGTGTATTCATTGCCCTACCAAGCGAACAAGATTGAAAGGAGATTTTGTGACATCACTTTGGTTCTCATCGTTTTTCTATGATATTTCACTCGAATGATCTCTATGAATGACGAATGTTCTCGATGCAAGTGTATCGCGACTGCTTTTGCTTGAAATCGACGACTTCCTGCTCTCTTTTCTGCACCATTATATTATAATTTCTATAAGCACGCATTCAAAAAGTTGGTTTTCTTCTACCTACCTGAGGAGAAAGAACTTTATCATTACCAGGAATGCTGTAACAGTACTGTATGCCGATGAGCGATTAAGATGTCAGCTTCTCTATTAGCTAGCAAAGAACCTGCCTACGGTTCTACTTACTGAATTATTCGTTCATATTTCACTAATAGAAGTCAAACGAGATGGGTGGGCAAACGAATTCCTTCATAACTATTGCACCACATTTTCGATCTGTTTTTTTTTTCATCTAATGCTCACTTCCATTATGTAGGCACATCTTTCAGTGAAATGTTAAATTGATTCATCCAGGAAGTCATGAGCGTATGCTGAAGCAAATCCGTCTATGGGACGGAACAGTCGACTTCACCAGTGAGAAGACCACTGCGTTAGAAACCACTAGAATTAGAGCTAATCTTCCAGTTCAAGCCTTTTCCTTTAAAACTTCAAATGGAACCTTTTAAAAGGGTGATTTGTACCTCTATCTAAAAAACACTGATTTCTGTACCTTATGACAATTCTGCCACTGTGAATTCTTATCGATATCGATAGTCTAAAATAACCCAAATATAAACAAACGTAAAATAGAATATGAATGCGTAGTTTTCTTGCTCAGCAATCGCGAGGTTATTATACAGCATACATTTACTTCCATAGAAAAACACACAACACAATACAACAGTAGCTGACGTTTCTGCACTATCGCCTTCTTCAGAGCCTGGAAGGGTATGCTGATATACAATTTATTAGGCCAAACACTTTAATAACACTTACCGTAAGACGAAAAACTCCATGGTAATTACATGATCAACAGCTTCTCGAAAAACTCACGGCTTTTTTACATGAATTCCAATGAGGAAGGTTAGAACAGCTGATTATAGTCGCATATGGTTGAAAACTGCGCCACCCCACATCAGAAATTGATATAAAAATACGGGGCCAGGTCGCGTGTAACCTCTGGGCATTCCTCTCTGCTATTCATTTCGGGATTTTTCGCATTTATCCAAAAAGCCTCTAAGAGTTTGCGCGTTGGTGTCTTAGTTTCCTGTGCGAGGATATTGACTTTAACTTCAAAATCGTTTCCGCTATGCTTTTGTATCCTATGCATGCCTAGTGGGGTACTTTGTTTTACTTTTCGTTTGCCATCTAGGTGTTCTTTTATGCGAATACATAAAGGTCTGCCCGTTTCGCCAACATATCCATTTCCGCAATCATTGCAAGAGGTCAGGTATGTCGTACTTGAACTCATGCAATCACCGTCCCTGCCGTAAGCACAAATTACGCAATTTGTTGTTCCACATAGACGGTAAAATAGAATGTCTTTAACGTTAACGTTGTTGTCGTTCCCATAGCTTTCCACTATGGTTTTTCCTACTTTGACGATATGAACACATGTGGAATGTTTTAGAAAACTACTATTAACAAATATTTTCATATAAAAATCCCGTATTCAAATTTCTTTTAGCATTCTACAAACTCAAGACTATTGTATTCTTTCTTTGATGAGCTTACACGAGGTTGATAATAATATTTATTACCGGCTAACGTTTCGACGTCTTCGTCTTCATCAGAGCCGATGATCCGAGTCGTTGGTCCATGCTTGTTAAAAAAGAAAGAATACATATTGATTGAACACACCGAGGTTCAAGGAAAGTCGGTTTCGAAGCAAGACTACTGTTTTCATCAGGCACATGACGCATCCTCGTCTCCTGGTTATGATGACGCGGCCCAGTTTATACCACGAACAATCGACCCTTTTCTGTCTTGTTATTATGCTTCTGCCTGGACTCTTGTCTCGCGTGTGAAGTTCGCAAATGTGAGGGGCATCATCGATCAAAAGTACAGTAGCGTCATGTTGTGATGAGACATCTGCTATTTTATCCACTGAATAACGATCACTGTGGTATAAAATTGTCACGCCTTCTGCTTTTCCTCAAGCTTTCCTCTTTATTCGTCAATGTTAATTCGCATAATGCCTTACCATCGGTTTATTGAGAGAGTCGTCATTCATTTTTCATTCTAACATTTTTTCAATTGTCCATCTCGACTTGTTATTGACGTATTACATACATGTAAAGTGTTTCCCAACCTTGAGGTACTCGACATTGGGAAACTAGCTTGCTCCGCATATCAGTTGTATCAAAAAGTTTACTTTAACTGCTCGTACCGTTTTTAGCACATTTCTTGCAGTCAGCATCTCGGCGATGTCGCTCGAATAGAGGCTTTTTCCATTGTCTCAGTTTTTTTCTGTACAAACGCAAGGGCATGTTACAGAACAACTTCTTTTATTTTTCTATTTTATACCATCCATCTTCACATCAGCTGTGCGGATCCCAGCGCTTCTCACATTCGACTCGTTTCCTTGCATCCATCATCCACTAAGGTCATCCAACTTTTACGTGTTGTTTTGGCTTCTGCTTAAGGATTTCAATTTCATTTTCAATGTCGTAGAATGCTGGTAGAATCGATTCTCACAGGAGTCCTGCCATAGTCAGGCTAGAACGTTCCCAGTTGGATTGCAGAGAGTAATTTTTTTCCGGACAAATCCGCTACTGAACTCCCAACCTCGGAGAGATGGGAGGTTTGGTACAATTTGGTTTGGTTCGGGACAGGGATCGAACCAGCACCGAGCTCATAATGATCAGCATCACTACTGCTGTTCATGAAAGGACTGGATAGTACACTATCCAGTCCTTTCATGAACATTTACAGGTTTTTATTTTTTATTTTTTTTTCTTTACTTTTGAACATAAACTCTGATTGGAGCGAAATATAACAACTATTTCGGTGAAATGTGGTAAGTGGTGGGATTTAAGCTGGAGGTTCTACCAAATGTTAACATACGCCGTCTGCAATATGCAGAGTAGATAAACTAATTTTACAAAGTTTAGTGAAGTTTTAAAAACGTGGATTATAAAAAAACAAAAGAAGAGCTTTGCATGGTGTATAACACATTTGCCCAAGAAAGGGTGGCGATATTTTCGATGACCATCTAAGGTTCCGGCATTTTGTAGGATTTGGCTTAAAAGGTGAGCATGTAAAATTGCATGAGCAATTCTGTGTAGAAATTTGTTCATTATCGTTTTTGGATTCATACATGTTAAAGCTGGTACTTTATCTTGACAGCGGTGGCATCCATGAACTCGTAGTGCTAAAGGCAAGACTGTATTTCCTATATGACTGGTCATTAAATATTGTGGTCTCAAAAAAGTTCAAGGTTATCATACAGGAAATATAGTCTTTCCTGCAACCTGTAAAGTCACATTACTTGCTTGATTTTAAGGTTGCAATGCTAATAAGTTATGCATTGTAGCAGAATTGTTTTGGGAGGCAAAATTGATCATATCATTCATGAAGAAAGATTTGTAGCCTTCCGTTTCTCTTGATAAGCTGACGCGAGGTTGTAACAACAAAAATCTAATTTTCAATCATAGGACATAGCATCGTGTAAACACTCACCGTCTGCTGTTAGTGTTACACTTAATGATAGAGGTCAACCGCATAGAGTTTACATGGGTGAGGAATGCGTCTGTCTCAAGTCAAAAATTAGTCTGAATTATGGGCGAAGTCGTGCGTAACTACATGGCATCCACTTTACGATTCATCCATGGATTTTGGAAATTTATCGAAAATTCTGAAGGAAAAAAATTTCTCCAAAAGTTCTGCGCGCTAATATTTTGAAATCCTATGCGGAGATGGCAACTTCGAACGTATTCGTGCGCGCACGTTTTACAAAAAATTGTGTGCACGATATTCCAACACATGGGATCAAGGTTTCTACCGACAGGGGAAATTATGCCATTTTCCATTGTGAGCACACGGTCATACAAGTGCTTACGAACTAAATGCTGATGTAGTAGGCTGGCTCGGTCGTGGTTCAATCACTGCTACCAATTTCTCTGGGCAGGCTCCTTTTAAGCACCGCATTTTAGCAGTTTACTTTTTTCGAAGTGAGGGAAAGATTGACCGGACACAACACTTTTACTAGATCTATTGTTTGAGGACTTTGCTTTTCCTCTAAAGTTACCCGAGGAGCTACAGTTTCGTAGCCACTGGAAATGGCTACTTCCGGCGCTGACTTCGGAGAATCCTCTTCCTTTCTTCCTTCTATTCGTACGTTTTTGTCTTTCCAAAACATATTTCTCACAGAGACCCTTTTCGCGTAAAAAGGATGATGGAGGGGTAATAAACCAGCAGGTTTTTGTTACTTGGCTTTCAGCATCATTTGATGATGTAGCTGTTTTTGAATTGATTGGCTTGATCGTTCAGAAACGAAAGCCATTATTTCTTCTGGGCTGAAATTTATAAACTCTGACCGTTGATTTTGTTCAAAACATTTTCCATTACCACATGTATTGAGCAGATGACAAAACAGTTCACTATATACCTACAGTAAGCCAGTCTGAGACCGAATGTGAAGCTGCTGCTTGAGACATCAACGAAAGACGAACGACTTGGTGTTAGTCGCTGACCCATTGCTAACCCTCCCATTTGTATGTATTATTTCCCAAACCATCTGACCGCGAATCTCCATCATATGAGGGATTCCGCTAGCCGGTTAGTCGCGAGACTACATGGCGCATCCCCAGGCGGTGGAAAGGGGGTAATCGCGGACCAAAAGCGACCTCTGCTTCCCTGAGACGCAGGTGGATCTAGGGGATGGACTCCCTGTTTTTGCTGCGCCGATTTGACACATACTCTCTGTATTTTCTAGGCGTATTCATGCATGCGTGTGTGGGTGCGTTCTCGCTTTATGCGGATTGTATTATACGAGTCAATTCGGCCAAAGCATACAATCAAGTGATAGGGAATTATATAGGAGGCAGTTAGGAATCGCTTACAACAAATAAGCTCTATGTCCACTCTGCGAGAGCCCGGTAAGCTACCCGTGAATATGCCTAGCCTCGACGTTCAGAGCCCAGCAAGCTATACTTGGCTATCAAAAAGCTAAAAACAGTAAAAGAAACGGGCCTCATCCTTCTGACTCCGAAAGCGCCTCAAATTTTCCAGCATAGGATAGGACAAGTACGGAGAGGGTGCTTAAATCTCAGGGCCAACGGAAGCTGCCTGGATCATGAAGATCTAAGGTGACCATCTGTACCTACAATGGACGAGCACTTGCATCTAAGTTCTCGACAGAAAACTTGCTCATGCAAGCAAGAGGGATGAGGTACCGCGTCATCGACCTGGCCGAGATGAGAAGGCGCCACTCTTTCGACACCGTCTGTGACAAAGGAGAAGAACTGTTCCTCGGAACATGCGACAATAGAGGAGTCGGCGGCGTCGGCCTTCTCGTCAACACGAGTTTGTCCATGAACATCAATTCATTCGAACAACTCACGACTCGAATCCGACGTTTACGGTTAAAAAGATGTGGCTCACTTCCGTTTTGGCAGTCTTCGTCGTTTACGTGGAAACGTCAAAGTGTGAAAAAGAAGAAGTCGAAGCGTTCTACATAGACTTGGAGAAGTTATACAGACAAGACCACACATTCTTCAAGGTCATCATTGGAGATTTCAATGCCAAGATCGGACCAATAAGATCGTCTGAGGAACGTCACATTAGGACCAACGGAGTGCAACAGAACGAACAGGGTGAGCGGCTCTCTGAGTTTATCATGACGACCAGGACCATCCATGGTAATCCGCAATTCAAAGGGTAGCACATTTAACCTGCAATTGTAACATCGACGAAGAATACCATTGGCTCATTCACCATCTTCACGTTAGCGCTTCTGTCTCCAGAAACACTCGAGCTGATATTCCAGCGTGGAAAGGCACTAGCTGCAGGCAACTGCGAACTAACGTCCGAACATGCAAACCAATGCAGACAGGCGATAAAAGAAGATCTTAAGGAGAGAAGAGCAGCAATAATGGTTGAAACTGCAGAGGCCGGGAAAGGCATTCGAAATGCCCATTGAAGCTTCTCTCATTACAAGACCAAGATGATTGCACTCTGGCGCCCAGACGGAACTGTTACAGCGTCCAGAAAGGCAATGGAGAAAATCATTCACGAATATTACTCAGTTTTCTTCGATAGCCACGTCTATCTTCTGTCATATGAAATAAAGCAGGATGGATATGTTGTACCACCGGTTCTCCATTCCGAAGTCCAACATGCGATTTCGTCGGTGAAAAATCGAACTGCACCAGGTCTGGACAGGGTGGGGCAAGAACACCCAAAGAGCCTTCCACCAGTCTCCGTAAACACACTGGTTCGAGTCTTCACACATTACCTGTCTGAAGGCAAGGTCCTTACTCATTGGAAGACCAGCAAGACCGTACTAATGTTAAAGGAGGGTGACCTTCACGATATCTACAACTATTGCCTTTTCTGCTTGCTATCTGTAGTCTACAAACTTTTCACTCGAGTGATCCTAAAAAGGATTGACAGAACACTGGACGAAGGACAGCTATGTGAGCAAGCAAGGTTTCGAAAGCGATTTATACTGTGTGCCACATTCACACGATAACAAGGCTCATTGAAGTATCGCGAGAGTGCAAAAGACCGCTCTATCTCACTTTCATCGACTTACAGAAGACCTTTGATTCAATTGAGATAGAAGCAGTCATGGAAGCCTTTGTTAGCAAGGGAGTCCCTACTTAGTACATAAAGATTCTTCATGAGCTTTACAAATATTTTATAACCAAGATATCACCATTCTACGAGGATATTAACAATGACGTCAAAAGAGTGGTTAGGCGAGGCGATATTATCTCGCCAAAATTGTTTACAGCCACCCTCCAGAACGTCATGCGAACATTGTAATGGGATAATATGGGAGTGAAAGTCGATGGTCGGCAGTTACACCATCTTCGCTTTGCTGGTGACGTCGCCGTTATAACACCAAGCATTGGCCAAGCGGAACGCATGCCTCTCGACTTTGATAAAACCTGTGGAAAGATTGGTTTTCGACTATATCTCACAAAAACGATGTTCATGATGAATGGATTGGTTTCGTATGTCCAATTCACGCTCAACGGAACGAATATCTCCGAATGATTCAGTTATGCCTATCTAGCTAGGAAAATCATAGCTCCAGAGTTCAGCAGAAAGAAACGAGCGGCTTGGGGAGCTTTTATGAGCGTCGAGAATGTAGTGAAGGGAGCAAAGAACACCCGTCTCCGTGGCCACCTTTTTGATTCAACGGTACTTCCTGCCCTAACGTATGCGTCAGAAATCTGGTCGCTGCCCAAGCGGGATGATAGATCTCTCGGTGTTTTTGGAGGTCGATCAAAAATCAAAGATGCCGTTCATGTACGCCAAGCAGTCGAAAATAAGGTGAGCCGGACGCGTAATGCGTATGAACGAAGAACCGAGGAACATCAACCGTTAGTGACTGGATTTCTCGGGATGTTAAACGTATTGAAGGAAGACCGCTGACTCGATGGTCAGAGTTCTTCACGAATAGCCTAGAAGAAATGTATGATGCTCGACGAACCCCTGGTGCGAGCAGATTCCCCTGGGCTACTCTTACAAGCGAGAGGGAAAAATGGAAGACTTACTGGCGCCCGCTTGAGTCACTCGACGATCAGTTGGACTGCAGGTGATACAGGTGATTTGAAGCTTCAGCACCAGACACTCTTTTAAAGGATCCGTGAGCTGGTGAACCGACAAGCCATCAAAGTTTATTTCTACTTTGCATTGCATAAAGATTTCGAGAATGGCTTGCAATGCGAAGTCATTCAATTCGTTTTCGTAAAAGTTTGCTTACTCCTTCACTAATGTGTGACGAAGGACTCCGTAACGTACGCAGTGTAAGAACGCGCGTTATGCAGACGATCCTGAATCATTTGAGTGTTCCTAAGATGAGCTAGTATGTATTCCAGTAATGAGCATTAGGTTTGTAAGCTGCGTTGTTATATCCGTGGGGCCATCTACAGCACTGATGATGGGTCTAACTTTGAATATGAATTTGCCATCTAATGCACTCCATCCTCAAGCAGTGGTGACTGAATGTATATTCGGCTTATACAGTGACTTTCTAGACCTATTGGTATATCAAGTTAGTGTTTTTATACTCGCTGAGAAGTCTAGTGCCAATCTGCTTACACAGGAAAGAGCGAGAGATTAGTTAGTCCATGACATGGTATCAAACCAACGAAAAAGTATGTACTGGAAGGGACAACCAACTAGGGCGTTATATGCGTAGGACAGGATGGAATGCCACATACAGCTAGCAAATGTTTGAAGCTGGTTTGATTTCTGCTTTCACCAAGAAGAAAGCGATGACAAAATGTCTTCGTAAACAAGTCAGCTATTGATATGCTTCGTTATATGTTTCTAGTTACTAAATTTGAGAACTTCGGTTACTTAGGCGGTAATCTGGCACTGATTGTATGAATGGTGTATATAGAAATTTCAGTTCTGTTGACATATCCGAAGGTGTTTGCCTCAAGTGTGAAAATGGTTTTCACAGGTCACTGAAATTTATGAGTAAGAAGAAACGTCGAAGTTCCCGTGCAAAGCCGTTGTCGCTCTAGGCACTGATGATCGACGAATGAAAAGTGCTAGACCAATAATAATTACCGAAAATCTACGGAAGGAATACGGATTTGAATATATCGTTGGTCAGTAGTGTGGTGAGATGTTACCACTGTTTCCGTCTTCATTTCTTATTTAATGTTTTCAGAACATCACTACATTGTTCGACGAAGATGTCAGCTGATGTAGTTTCTCTGTTGATAGCAATGCAACGCTCATTTTATACTCTGGTGACTTTTCAAAGTATAAACAAGCCACATTTCATTTTGATAGTCTCCTTCTTTTCTACCGAGCAACTTCGAAAGATCAATAACGCAGTATTAGATTAAAAACAATCTTATGACTTTATAGATGTGTCAATATATGTCACAATATGTGTCTTCAGACTTTAGTTTAAATTATCAACTTCATGAAATTCATGGTATGACCGCGTTGCATCGCGCCGAGTTTAAACCGGAAAGTCATTTTGTAAGTAAATTTAGATATAAGTGCAAGTGGTGACTTCATTTATTCACGCTTATTTCAACAGCATTGTTACTTCAAGCATTGCCAACCACTAGTGCCACAATCAGATTAACTAAGCAAAAAGGGGAGGGATATGTCTCCGGTAGAACTTTCGACGGCTGCACATTATCGATAAAGATGAAGCGTTTTCACTTTCAAATGAGATCATATCATTCAAAATTGACTTTAGAATATCCAGCTCAGCCTGATCTCTAAATCTCCTATTCAAGGAAGAGCAGCTGGAAAAAGTGAGACAGTGAGAGAGTGGTCAAAAATATGGGGACGTAGGCCGATCGAAAGTGAGGGAATAACTTATTATTAACTATTGTTATTAAAAATTACAATAAACCCTTTATTGTTATAGGAACATAACCTCCAACCCTTTATTGTTAAAGGAACATAACCTCCATATCGGCGATCACTGATTGAGCATGAAACCTGATTATAATTTAATACAACAATGCAAACCACCTTACTCCAAAGTGGATGCTGTTCAACGTCCTTTCATATGAAAAGTGATTTTGTCGCCTGCTTGTTCACAGAGTCTCATTTCAATGCTGGCTAAATATTTTGCTACTTAACCCGATTCTCGTTTTCGGCAGGGCCTTCTTTTTATATTCACTAGTGACAAAATCCCACCTCTCAACGGCTCAGCGGTTTGCCGCCTCAGAGCCTTCTGAAGAAGGCGAAGTTCGCCGAAACGTCAGCTTATTTGTGAATAAAAAATAATAATAACACCTCGCGTTTGCTCAACAAGAATACAAAGAATTACTATTTATACACTTTCTGTTCATATAGCTTCTATTTCAAATTTGTCTTTAGGTTGTTTCAATGTTACCCCGTATGCTTTGTGAGTTGTGCAGTCTCAGCCTTGGCGTTGATAGGCAAACGTTTTCCGTTATGTAGAAAATGGATCATAAGGGAAATACGTTTGATGAGAGGTTTGGAAGAACTGCTATACGATCATGAATGAAGCTCGTATACGAACATGCACAGGTTAGTTTTTTTTTGAAATGATGAATGGTGGTCTTAAATTATTTCGCACTTCCACAGGGCTTCATCGAAAATTCGGAAAACACTTTTTTGCTTATGAATTTCCCGAAATGTTTCATGAGCATGCGCCCAAATCAAGAGAAAGGTAGGGATTTGGTACACTCAGTGTTTAGAAATTAACTAATCTGTTTATTTCAAGGTGCTGCAGCTTTATGTCATCATAAAAGTTCTTCTACAGAATCGTGTGCAAAGCGTATACCTGCAACTTAATCAATCAAATTTAAATTTTGCGCTGGTTGAAGAAAAGTATATCAGGTCATTCCTTATTTATTTTCATGTTGTTCTGTAGAGAGCTTAGTTAAAAAGCTTCTACTGGGTATTGTAAGACCTCCTGTTGATTTCAATTTAGTAGAAACATTTATTAACTGTTTTTTTATTACTGGTCGGTATTAACTCGCTTTTTTACTTACTACGTGGGCAATAAATTACATTGATTACGTTAAGATCTGATACGTCTTTGCAAGGTTTCGTCTGGACACCAGAGAGGATCAAGTTGCACAGCCAGAAATAGGCCAGCCTCAGTACCCTGCACACTGGGTGCTCCCGTTTACGACGGCAAGCGGTGAGAGGCCACAAAATCTCAGGTTACGCAAGACGTCACTGGAACTGAATCTGGCAAATAGCAAATACACGCACGGCACACCATGGAGATTGTTTCTTATTTTGCACATATAATTCCAGAACACTCTCCACAGATGCCGATCTTCACGCAGTTCTTGAAGCTGCAGATCGTATCAAGTGCTATGTGGTGGCATTGCAACAAACAAAAATCAGGAAAACCTACACACACCAACTAAACAAAAGGATCCTTGTCATCTGCGGAAGAAAGGTCCTGTTACCAAATGTCGGTGGCATGGGCTCTGTCGGCCGCCCGTCCATTGTCAATTTCGTCGACTGGTACAAGATCCTTTCCCCTCGCATGGGCCGTACTCCGTCTTCAACTGACAGGAAGATCATAATCACCAGTTGCTACTCATATACCGACGCAGCTCATGAGTACGGATTGGATGCATTCTATTATCACTCACAAGAGGTTGCCCCCAATAATAAAGCGTGAAATAAATTTGTTGTTGAAAACTTCAACGGCAGAATGAGGAAGGCCAATGAGAGCGAATACAGGATCGAAAGTTTTGGATTATGAGAAGGAAATGAGAATAGGAATTGCCTCGTAGGACTCCTGTCTGCAGCACATCTCTTCCATGGGAACTCGTTTTTCCAGAAGAAATCTGCCGCTGGACATGGGAGTCTCCTAACACATAACTCATGCGGAGAACGGCATTCTAGCAAACAGATGGTGTCTTATTGACCATTGGTAGTCCCGTTATTCTGTACTAGTTCCGACCACATCCTTCTTTGGTCGAAGATTCGATTCAGCCGCAAACTGGAAAAGAACTCTCTTCATCGACCACGAGGAAAAAGTCTAGCTGTATACGACGAGAACACTCTGAACGAAGTCCTATCCAAATGTGACCGGCAGATTAAAGAAGACCCAACCGAAGCTTACGAGCTGCTTGTCATAGGACTTAAAAGCTATGCCGAATTCGCTTCAGTTCCTCAAACAAGAAGATGGATCGCATCTGCACAACTACTAAGGGATTGCTCGAAAAAAGAAGGAAAATGAAACTTGATCCTACTGCAACACGTTTAACGCAGCTAGTAATAAATGCCAGCTGCAGAAAAGCTCTGCAGGAGACCTACATCGGTACCGGCAGAAGGAGCTATTGGAATCAGCGAAGAAAAGAAGCAGTCGACGAAATGTCGTTGGGACTTGTGTGACTACAGTGTCTCGCTGTCAGCCCTAACGAAAGAAGATCGGATCGCCAGAACTTTCGGCCATGATATGGAATTAATAACGGAAACGTTTAACACCAACGTTCTCCGTTCCACAGTCCCCGTCCCCGACCCTATGGACCACATCCAAACTGTGTCCAGGGTCATCGAAGTCTGTCGGGAATACCACTTGCCTCTAGTCCTAACCTTCGTCCACTGTGAAAACGCGTTTGACAGTGTCGAAACGAATGCAACCATATCAGCGCTTGTCGAGGAAAGAGTGGACCCGTCCTACATAAGAACTCTGTCCGAGTGTTATCGGAACTTTACTACGAAAATACAGCTTTTCCATCGACCCCTTGCCATACCCATAGGAAAAGGGGTTCACCAGGGCGACAATATCGCCAAAGTTGTTTAGTGGCGCACTGCAGCGGATCGTAAGTCTAACTTGGGCGATCAATGAACATGGAAAACAACATGAATGAGGAACTAGATAGAAAAGGAGAGCAGGTTGGGCCGCATTCGGGCCTCTCAAAAAACCCACCGACCACCTGAAAAACCAGAAAATCGGAGCTCACTCTTTCGATTCAGCGGTTCTCCCTTCAGCCATGTTAAGAATACTCCACACTACTCACAGAGCGCTTTAGCTACGTCTTCTAAAATATAATCGGCACCTTCAATATCTAGTCGGAATGCGAAGCTCTGGTCTTTGAAATCTGCCACATTTTTGCGATCCAGGAGACTATAATCGATAGCAAGACATACATGGGTCGGTCACATAATAAGAACGGACGATAGATGGACGAAAAGAACTGTAGAATGGACTCCGCGAGAATGCAGACGATCCAAAGAACGGCGACCTACACATTGAGCGGACGTATTCGTAAGAAAGTTAATCAGCTGTATCCGCAGCTGCAGTTATTTTACAGATCGGGATATGAGAATCTCAAACGCCACCATTCTCGAGTAAATCCACCATGGACAAAGACTGCGAGGGACAGACCATTTAACTATCCAAGTATCCAGTAGTAAGTTTTATTTCATTTACTTATTTGACTTATTTCCAGTATTGTGCGGACACCATGTAGGTTGGGTTGATTCGCCATGCAATCCTGTGATGGTTCTACTCAACGTTCCCAAATCTTCATACAAGGTAATCACTAGTACCGATTGCCTTCATTGGCCTATCGTGGGTTTGAACCAAAGACCACGAGTGTGATGGACGGCACTTCAATCCAATCTGTTTGCCGCGTCTAAGGCTAGACTAAAATATAAATGAAGATTTTTTGACAAAAATGCCTAAAATATGGAGCACAAATTTTAAACAACATGAAAATGGCTCTGTATAAATTTACCAAGTACAAGTCTCCAAATACTCAAGTTACAATCCAATTATCACAAATACTGAAAAACCACCACGGATCTCCCTCATATGAGGGATCTCGAGCCGGTTAGTGGCGAGGCTACGTGGCGCGTCCCCAGGTGGCGGAACCAAGTCCATCATCGTGGGGAGGTTAATATTAGACCTAAGTTCGGCATGTCTACTAAAACCCTTTCCACTTTTAGGAGAGAGAGAAAAAAAACAGGTTTACTGAGATTCCCACTACGATGGGAACACTTGGAAGAGTTCAGATGTAAAGATAGTTAATCGTCTTCAATAACGTCGTATAATAACATCATCGAACAAACTAATTTTGATAAATATAAACTTATGGGTCCAACTGATAAAAACTTCATGGCGAAATTTCCGTATCGTCCCTACTGTGTATGCCTTTTTGATGTAGATGATTTAAACGTTCATATGTCCTCCACCGAGGAAGAATAGCCGCTCATAGTCGCATATGGTTGACGACTGCAGCACCTCTCGTCAGCATTCGGTACGAAGGTAAGGGGCGATATCACGCGTGATCTCGAGGCATTCCTCTCTGCTATTCATTTTTGGCGAAATTGTACCCCACGAGATACGTTTCGAGGGAGAGTGACGCTTCAAAAGAAACGGTTTGGCCAAAACAAAGTCCTGTTTATCTTGTCCTTCATTAGCGATGAAATAAGTGTAGCGATAAAGCGATGCTTAAGAAGGGCAGATCTAGAGGAATCGGTAGCGATAATTGAAATACCACCTCCTACTCTACGTCGTCAGCTAGTTCGTAACCGCCTATATGACCGTCTAAGTCAAACGATAAATTGCGTAATTTGCCCTTGCGGCAGGGACGGTGGTTGCATGAGTTTAGGTACGATATACCTGATCTTTTGTAATAAGCGAGTAGATGAATATATTGGCGAAACAGGCAGACCTTTATGTGTATACGCATAAAAGAACACCTAAGTGACAAACGAAAAGCAAGACAAAGCACGTCACTAGAGACGCATAGGATACAAAAGCACAGCGGAGACGATTTTGATATAAAGGTCGCTATCCTCGCACGGGATGCTAAAACACCAACGCGCAAACTCCTCGAGGCTTTTTGAATCCTACAATGAATAGCAGAGAAGAATGTCCCGAGATCACGCGTGGTCTCGCACCTTACCTTCGCATCGATCGTTGACAGAGGGTGCTGCAGTGGTCAGCCAT
Organism: Angiostrongylus cantonensis; assembly: GCA_009735665.1. Classification (NCBI taxonomy): domain Eukaryota; kingdom Metazoa; phylum Nematoda; class Chromadorea; order Rhabditida; family Metastrongylidae; genus Angiostrongylus; species Angiostrongylus cantonensis. The sequence goes on from MQTX01000100.1 coordinate 585,781, forward strand.
ATGCGACTCTGAGCGGCTGTTCTTCCTCGGGGGAGGACAGGTGAAAAAGTGACTGCTATTCTTTGTACTTGAATACTTGGATGGCCTGTCCTCACTGATTGCGCGGGCCACAGCATAACCTCGATTTTCGGAGTTTTTCTGGTTTAACCATTGTGGTTTCCTGGAGTCCCGAGGTCAGCCAGGCCAGAGTCTGCCCCAGGCAGTCTCCACCTTTGTGAATCAGAGAGATTTGTCACCATGCGACTAGTTTGATACCAGGACGGTGACGGATCCTGGAATTGGTTTACTCTTGACTGGGCTACCTGATGGAAATGCCGGATTCCCTTTCAGCTTGGGAGACCCTGCCATGGGTATGAATCCCCCCGCTGTACATCGCAGTCCAGCTCCCAGGAAAATCTCCCAGCCACGATGAGACAGTAAACCGTTGGGAGGCGACTGCTCATCTACTCTTTTGAATTGCTAGATTTCATGTTTACATCAATTTCAATTGTCTTATTTTGTTCTACTTATCAACCATATGTTTAACTTACTTCTTCAGCTGCATTTACAGCAGACGTCATGCAGTTGTCATTTCGTGTGGCATCGCTCAAAAATTGCTCTACAGCGTATAGCATTGCGCATAACTAAGCATGTGCATTACTATGCATGAGGTGAAGTCTAAAACATGATGTATGAGCACATCAATCAACGATTTATAGTTAATCTCACCGATTAGTTAACAACAACTTCTACAAAAAACACCACGTCTCTCATTCGTATAATACATTGGCAAAAGCCGTCAATAAAACGTAGAAAAAAGCTGTTGTAGAATGAGGAACAATGAGGACTTGTAAAACAAATGAGGTAGAACACGACGAATCGTCATCAGCTATGAATCATACAGAAGTACTGAATGCAATGCCGAACATATACATATACTATTCCACAACAAGAGAATTGCACTCATAGACTGTGTGAAAAAAAATTCACGTAATATCTATCACCGCTATGATGTTCATCAACAAAAACAACGTGTTTACTGTATAGTTACCGGTATTGACGATAGACAATTTGGCACAACAAAACCAAAATGATTCCACAATAACTCAGACTTAATGTAGATGTGAATAAAAAATAAACGATAAACAATCATCTGGAGAAGTAAGTGCTACGCTCTCAACCCAACTACTCGAAAAAGTACACATATCTCAAGAAGAAAAATGCAGAAGATATCCATTTAATATTAAATACGAACATCTCATGTTGATATATCAACTAATGGGTGGGTAACAAAAGATCATGCGATTTTTCACTTAAACGCATTTATGCGGAAAAACTTCGACGTTCTAATGGGTGTGCATAAATGACTGCTCGCATTCCAAATGGATCACAAGTGTCGAGAATACGGGGAAACTAGAAATACATGAATACTATAAGAAAGTGCAACGCCAACGGCGGAAAATCTCCACGAAAGCGACGATTATTCTTGAAGAATATTTAGACGCAAGACAGTAAACCTAAGGGACTGCAACAGACTATGAAGAAGACCTGACACTGCCTTAGCATAACTATGTTTTTATACTACGCACAACAAGCCTACAACATACCAATAAGAGAGATGATGAATCCTCACGTTGCAGTCAAATCCATACACGAGCCTGACTATCTCTGTGGATGAAAGTTGTTTACAAGACAATAAAAGCGAATCGAAGTGTCTCAGGCACTGCACGAAATGTAACTAGCCCAGTCTTCTATGAGATAACAGAACCTCAAGCAAATCAAGTTCTCAAAAGGGCAGACAACTATGGAGCCCACCATGTAGCGCGAATAGAACGAAAGGGACAACATTATAGGAAACCGTAAAGTTCCGAATTTTATGTGTTCACGGTGAATGATGGAACAAGAAAGGAAAACAATAAGCAATAGCACGTAAGCAACAGCATATCAGAGATCAACTGAACGTACAGCTCTAACTCGATAAGATTACGACGTTGAAGGAAGGTAGATGCGGAGGTAGTTGGAAGAATAACAAAAAGTGGACGGCGCGGCAGCACAAAATACACACCCGACTTAATCAGGCCCGTTTCATACACAACTCTTTTACAAAAGGATCTACTTCCCAGTTCTTGAATAACTCCATCACTTGCATATTTTCCTCGTTTTGAGCGAGGATATTCTGGAAAACGACTAATAGACAAGGCGAAGAGAACTTGATTCGTATTACAATTAGCTCTGACTTTTAAGTAATTAATGAGATATGTTAAAATAAAAAAGGAGTCGTATACGACTTTGTATAAGCCTTATATCAAAAAGACAAGGTATAAGATACCTGTATACTAGCCGTCATCATTAAGAGACTGCCATATTTTTGAACACCAGCTGCCACACCAAGTTTATTAGTTATACATGTGAAAAGTGCGCTAAGGTACTTGTTTCGTTCCTCGTAGACATCCGGTTTTGCTTGACTAGATAAGTCAAGCGCATCTGAATTAGTTAATCCTAACTTTCGAGTTAAATTTAGCACGAATGCCCTCCACCTCATACATAACATAGGTAATATTTTAAAAATATTGAACTAGCTGATCATAACGGACCGGGATTGAAGAAGAGAGCCGCTTTAAATGTAGCAAATTCGGAAACAGATAACTGAAGTCGACGAAACGGCAGCATAATTTCATCCATTTGTCGAGTATAAATTGGACGACAGCCGGATAATTGTACCTGAACTCTGCTAGTGATTCAATTCCGACTTCTCCCTTACAATCGCATACCACAGTTAAACAGAATTTCGATCCTCAAGAACGTTACTCTACAGTTTGTTGCGTTTTTATTCTGTGAAAAATCAGCAGAGGACAAGACAATATAAGAAATTCTGAACCTCCTGTTCCCTTCGTTATTCAATAAGTAGAGCAAAGAAAACAAATCTGTACTATTTAGTTTAAATAAGTTTAAAATGCGTAATGCACCTGTTGTTGTGGTTGTCGCATGATAAATGCTCCATTTTGAAACACAATTTTATCGGGCCCATGGTCTGGCGAGTAGAAAACACGATTGAGTAAATTGAAAGCGAAGGCAAAATTACGTACCAATGCAAACTGAAAGTGTACTTGGCTAAAATCCGTTGATAACGAAAGAAATCTCATCAGTGGAAAGCGTTTTTTTTTTCTATACGAGTAGCCAATCAACACTGCTTACAGACGATCTTTGTAATTCACTATACTAATTGCTGACTATTGGCAGCCCACAGAGCACAACCATGAAATCGATTGGGAAACATTTACATAGTAAGACAAATACCCAGACTCTAATGACTACAAATTCTAAGACGAAATCACTGGAACGTTAGTCATAATAGAGACATATGACAACATCGTTCAAGCGCATACTCAAACAAACCGAGATAATCACTAACCGAACTCTGTATTGCTAGAATTATCATGTTCTTATATATATACCTACACATGAAATGCACGTTTACTACTTTAATTGTTAGCGAACGATGGATTAACTACACAGTTGTCGAAATCCTTATAATAACAGCACCCGATAACTATCCATCCATTCTCTGCTAATAACAGCGTTTAAGGAATCTCTAACTACACAAGATCCTAGGGAATACGACTGCGGTATAAGCATATATTCGTAAAATTTTTAAACTATGTCATCGATAAATATATCATGACATATCATCTGCTTGAAATCACACTTAATTCCTTTTTTCCTCATTATTCAAACAAAGTTCACGGTTCAGTAAGTTGAACATGCTGATCAGATATGCTTTCTTAATTGTTCAATTATTCATTCAAATCGATGATGAAGACATCCAGATGAACGAAAAACCACCATGACTAAAGAATGACTACGAACACTGTCAAATACTCGACAATCTTTTCTCATGCCATCTTCGCTGAACTAACTCGCATTTGAGTACGATCTAAGAGATGGAAACTATTAAGCGGGGAATGCGTCCTGAATGGACAAAAACTAGTCGAACACTCGATCAAAGACTTTGCCACGGCGTCAACACATTGTGAATTCTGGTAAGCACTGAAGATGGCGTGATTCAATTCGGTACTGATTACACCTTCAGAAGTTAGGCAATGGATGTAGCTGTACGAGAAGTAATACTACGTAACTATGTTTATGTCAAGGTTATTCATGTTCACAAATATCTAGACTAATTGGCAAAGAAACACACCTGATCGAAATGAGAAAGTCGTTGGTAGGCTTCAAATGTCTTGCCCCACTCGATGCAGATCCTCATCTCACGAATATTCCACATACGAATATCATTCATAGACGCGGGATACAACTCTTTGAATACCGTACTTGGCTGAAACGGCGTACATAAATCTTCAGTGACTAGAAATGTACTGTTTAATAAAGTCAGAATGGACTCCAGTACGAAACACTGCCAACGATTACCAACTCAAATAAACAACTATCAGGCGGCGATAAGTGAACTATCGATCGACTAAAATTAAAATATCAGACAACTTTTCAAAGCAGTCAAATTGAAAAAAGTAGAGATCTATTTTAAATGAAGATATAAAACGATTGGATAACTCACATCGATCATGAGGTCTGGTGTCTCAAAAAGTAGACAAGGAGATGAGAGGGCTTGTTGAACTGTTGAGACCTCACTCATTACACATCGCCGTAATTCCTGACACAGTCCTTCCACCTGCGTCAAATGTTCCACAATCTCCTGAATTGAAACGCTGTAGTTTCAGACACACATAAACGAAAGTGTGACATAAATTGCATCGCTAATATTTTATCCCATTTGATTTCATGCAGGACACACCAAATGATCAGTAATAAAAAAACGCATTTGATTCATCAAACATGTTTTGAAGATTCTTGAAATTTCTCGAAATATGGTCATTTATTTGTAAGATCGTAATTCATAAATGGCTTGCATTGCTTTCTATAAATTAAGAGTTCTACCTGATCTTGCATTCTATGAGGTGTAACAGTTTGATCCTCATCCGATCCACTACTCAATTTCGCTTTTTTTGTCGGACCTATCCGGTCCCGATCGTTCTGTATCGCTGCAAGTAGTGTATGTAACGAAAAACGAAAATGTAGAGATAATTTAAACGGAATATTTAGTAAAACTATGTAAGCTAAAAAAAAAAGAAGTCTGTCCTTTGCCTGACAATGATGATGTTGCCAAAGAAGCTCAATCTGATCACCTTTTGCATCCATTCCAACTGCCAAGCACTTGTTGAAGCGGCAATGTCGACAAGCACATCGTATATCTAAAGAGTTGGGAGAAATTCACTGATGTAAATTACTGTTTTATTTAGATAGGTACTGTAAGATTTTCAACAATAATCACCGTTCCACTTCAGGTAACTATTATTTTCAACCTTTTTTTTTTCGTTCTGTTTATGCAACACATATGCTTTTTGCCTTTCACATGCTTCAATTTCCGCTTCAGTACATGGTACATGCACTATAGTTGTTTACGCGCTGAACTGATGACCTCATAACACTTTGTAGAAAATGGAACATTTAATGAATATTTCTGAATTACGGTAGGAATACGTTCATATACATATACGCGTATACACATCATATATAATACAGATTTCCAATGAGACGCTACCGTTCGAAAACCTTAACTCGGTAGAAACGAGATCCTCCGAATTTAACGCCCTCTCTCACTCACCTGTTCTTCTCTCTTCCATCCTCTCTCTCTCTCTCACACACACACACATATATATATATATACAAGTAATATAATAATGCAATAATAATATTGATAATAATAATAATAACAGTAATAATAATATGTAATGATAGTAAGTATTACAATAACTTATACTTACTAATATCAAACATACGAAACACCTACTCTTGTGCACATCACAGTTTCCATTGTACTGACAGATGAACGTTTGCTCGCTAACAATCGTCCTTCGGAAGAATGTCTTGCTGAAGCGTACAGAATACGCGAAATGTTCATATTGTGACATATTGTTTATGATTATGACAAAAGAATATTTCTGACGGACGAACATGTGGTGTTTAGATAGTTCTACATTCGGGCAGAATGCTTACGTCATAAACATGCTTGTTGTTGTGTGCGATTCGAAAACGTGCTCGCTTTTCATCATCACTCACTCGTTTACTTCTTGCTCAAAACTAATTGGTATAGAAAAATCAATCGATAACAGCGATAAAACCAAGAGGGGAAAAGGCTCTTATCATATTTTCTCGTATATTCACTTAATGAACAACTACAGAAAAAATCGCTAGATCAACAAGGAAAAGAAAACAAGAAGAAAACACAAAGGAGAATAGGAGAAGAGAAGTTATCATTCACACAGAAAAAATTGAAAGCACCGGAAAAGCTTCCAATATTGGAAGTTGACTTTTAATGGAAACCACATTGACCTCCATTTCTTTTGGAAAAAAAACTGAAAATTTATTTTCAAAGTAACAAAAAAAAGAACTGCGGCATTTTTGACACATATTTGTTCACCTTTACATTTATATAATGCATAGCAACATGACACAGGCGTCTCCTGTATAAATCCATTGCACTGAGAGCGTAAGAACAGAAATGCTGCCTTCGAAAACATAGTCTCTAGGACCAACAACGTTGAAAACGTGGTTTCGGACGCGTTTTCATCATACGTTTACAATACGAATACTAAGAACATTAAGACTTACTAAAGAAGAGGAAAAAATACTGAAAAAAAATGAAGATGCATTTGAGAAATACCTACCAGCCATTGCAACTTGCAACACCATAGTGATAGCCAGTAGCTAAATCGGAGCACACAGCACACAATTCACCTTCTGGCACTTTCCGTCCTGTAACCCTCAAACCAAAAATATTACACAAAAAAAAACTTCACAACTGAAGACCAATGTGATTAACTCACGTTGTGCCATTCGTTTGTACGAAGGTGAAGGAGTAAATGGTTTCACGTCGACACAATTTTGTATGTTTGTATAGGAATGTTGATCGGCAAGGTTGCCATTCAAGGCAGCCATGCTATAATAAAATATTCCCATTATGGTGAACACTTTCCTTAAGCTTTTGCGTCATAGGCGAATACATACTTTCGTGAACAAATGAAAAGCTAGACTTGTGAATCGAAATTGGCAAGCGTGCCGTTACAGTGATGATCGTCAGAAATGGTATCATACACATCATATTAAGATATCACAACAATGTCAACTACAGCAGTCATGGCGGAAGTCGTTTTGACTACTAAAACATCAGCCTACTTGCTGCTCACAGAGCATATCAAATTGGCAAATGAAACCCGAAAATGAAAGCATACTGGCAAATACCACGATTCAACGACAACATTACAATCCAGAAGTGAAGTAAATTATGTATTGAGTTCGCATAACTTTCAGACGTCTAGGAGCCATAACATATGACATCACGGGAATAAATTGCGCTGCTGTGATTGTTTGTCGTCTAAAAAGCATCAAACGACTTTATTTGGGGACAGTTGATTAAACAAACAACGATGCAGACCATTAGACGTTTTGAATGCGACGATAAAAAGTAGCGCAATTGCGCCAAGTGTCCTAAAAAAAAAAAGAAAAAAAAAGAAAAACACTTTCGGTTATCGATGAGGCAGTTTTTGTTCGAATAACGCAACATATATGTCTATTCATTCAGATCTATGAGTTCTAAGCCAACTAAGATTTGTGCCAGATGAGTGTCTTAAACAGTTAAAACGATGGCAATCAAAACAACGAAAGCCAATTTAGCCTCAATCAAAGCAAGATCGCTCAACTCCGCACACTGACAAACGTCTTCTTCACATCGTTTCAGTACTACGTGTTAGAAATTGTCATAACAACGATCACATATAGGAAAACGTCAAATGGAGATGCAGTTAGAGGATATCAAAACAAACTGCATAAAAAACTTGGACGGTAGTAATATCACAAAGACTAAGTGAAGGTGAAGGCAAACAACAGCAATGATGTACTATGGCAAATATCAGAAGATATGAACGGAAGTTTTCTAATAAACTTCACAGGATAAGCATCCAGTAATCCGTAACGTGTAGAAATCGTGATAGAAAAGTAGGTTTTTATATGCATAGATTGGTATTGGTATTGATTCTTCTAAACGACTAACTTTTTGGTGATTCCGAAAAAATAGCGAACACAAGGGAAAACCCCAACACCGTAGTAACATTACAGAATACGCTGAAAGGAAAGCCCAACCCACGTTGCTATCGACGCCGTCAGCCCCCACACCACCCATCGAAGCGTCAGCGGCAACGAAGCACACGTCGGAATTCGAAGAACAAACTGCCACTACTACTCCTTTAATTACTTGACTACGTCTAAATAACATCTTCCGCCCAACAGGTACTCTTAAAGGAATCGAACTAACGACATACGAAATTTCAGTTGCAGGCAATTTTGATTAATATTTTATAAGTACACAATTCTATAAAAACAATACAACCAAGGAAATATGACAAATGGACGACTTCAAGATTTACTACCAAATTATTGGCACCGTAATGTTTTGATTTTAAATTTTTGCCTTTTATTTTCTTTCCATACCAGAGTGTGGTGTGAAATACAACCACAAGGCTGCTGAGATATGAGCAAAACTCGGAACATCAGGTGCGTTTCGAATTAGAGAGTACCTTTTCCCTGAAGATCACGTGATCCAGTACGCCAGCCGAGACACTATTTTGCCTTTCACTCAGGCAATTTTTGTATTTAATCCTAAAGGTTCTATGAGCAAGCATCCGACATCAGGAATGGTTCGTATAGAATAAATCGGCAATGAACCCAGTTAAGCCGAGGCTGTAGTCGAAATCACAGCATTTGAATTTCTACTTGCTATTCTTTATTCAAATTTCATGGCAGGGTACGCGGGCACATGAGCAGCCGGAAAAGGTAATCACGCGCTCGAAATGCACCTGAGGTTCCGGGTTCCGCTGATATTTCGCCATCATTGGGATGTATTTCACATCACACCATGCCGTGAAGAAAAGCACAGGGATAAAATAACAATTAAAACACTCTGATTTCGACTACATCCTCAGCTTCACAGAGTTCAATGTTAATTTGTTCTCCGTTGAAGTGATTGCTGATAGTACCGTTAAAGCAAAAAAAAAAAAAAAAAATTGTCTGAGGCAAAGACAAAGCAAATGAGTCGGTTTCTGTAAGTGACAACACGTGAGTCGCCGCGTAAGTATTAGAAAATAGTTTAAAACATACAAATTAACGAAGAAAAAAGCAACCAACTATCTGTAAACTGACGAGAAACGGTGCTATCCTTCTATAAGGCTATGCCAATAAAAATTATACAAATAGTAAACGAGTGGAGTCACAGTGAGCATTTGAAAAAAAACTGTTATACATGCGTGTTGAACATCGCGTTAAAAACATGGAATCTCATTACACTTTATATTCCATTCAAGTTCATCAACAAAAATCAACTGCACTTGGAACACGAGCCGCAATGTTGTTGATCAACTACTGAATCAAATGACCACTGCTGAATTCCCCATTCATTAATATACACTTTACATCCACATAATACGTCATACAAGAATCACGATGAACACCACAATTTCCGCATAATTCCCTCGATTTTTACGATCTTTTGCGAGAAAAAAGTAGCTAACTTGAAGCACTCTTCGCCTCTTTACGGTCATGAGTAGCTAATTGGATTATTTTTCGAAAGCTGAAGGGCTTATAGGGTGCGGATAGCAGTGTGAGTGATCCCATTCATTATGCAGAAGGCCGAACCCATTGATGCGGTGGCCAGACAGACACAAGGCTCACCAAGCCTTTCATCTTTCCGAGCTCGGAAAATTGAGGCAGAACAAGTATGGCACAAGCTCACATCCTCTAATCTACGTAGAAACGCCCTAGGGAGACCATCTAAGGATTCCAGAGAGAATGAACTAGACCAGCATTCAAAGGCATTGATGAAAAAGACGAAAAATCCTCAAGCAGCAAGTAAACCCACAGGTCAGAAGTTCGGAGACCAACGTGGTTGGTGGATGCGAGAAAACGAAAATAATGCAAGGGGTGCTGCAATCGGCACAGTGTGATACGCTTGATGTTTAATTATGAAATAAAAAAGTCTCATTTCATGGATGCGTTGGATCATACCCGTAGAAATGCAAGTACGTAAATAGTATACAGAAAATGAGACCAATGTAGAATGGATAGAGAGGGAATGCATTCGGTTGAAATCATCTCTCAGTGAACAAGTACAACTGCACGTTCGTTTTTCGTCCGTGTTAAACTCCCTTTCATTAGTACACACCAAATGAGAACGTGTTACACCAGTGACGATCAACAGGCTTGACATTCATTCTATAGAAAAGGTCAGCGACAATAAAAAAAAGTATTAACAGCTGAAAATATAGGGAACCAAGCATTGCACTTAGTCGCATTTCATATGGGGGAAATTTCTGTTGAATTTTAATTTTAATGAATATTGATTTTTCAAAAAATCATGGTCATTAGTATCGAATCATCGAGCGATGTTTGTTCTTAGTATTACAATCGTTAAACACAATACATAGTAGAACGATGACTGATACAACACAACTACGTCATAGAATCAGGCTCTTTAATAAGATAGAATAGTACAAATCGGCTAAATGCCATTTATCTATGTATGGAAACATATGACAGGTATGGAAACGGTAAATGTCCAAATGGTATTTGAAGGATATTTCCCTGCATATCTGGTTATTTCAAAAGGTTTCTGGAATCTTAAATGAGCACTAAGTCGCTGAAATACCAGTACAATGTTACGAATGAAAACGAAACTGTTGAAGAAAACTGAATCTGCACAAAACAATCCAGAAACCTTGTTTGGAAACATTCGTCAAGGAGGCAAGACTAGATGAATGTTGGAGCGACAACAAACTATGAGCATAACCAGAAAGATATTTAAGAAAAAACTACGTAGAAGTAAGTATTTTATGAGGGAAGTGTGGAACGAAAGAGAAAGAAGACATGAATTACAAAAAGATCATATGATGGTTATTAAGAAAAAAAAGAGAGAGAAAAAACGTCGAATAGAGACATTCGAAGAAAACGAGAAGACTCGACATAGATTATTGACTGATTGTTATCACTTTTTATTTTAAATTCGTACAAAACTGCACATGTACAGAGTACAGTACATTCGAAACAGATGATAAAGAATTATAGTATAAGACAAAAAATAAACATAAACAAAAAAAGCAAAAATCCACTTTAAAAGTGCACGGTCATCTTCTCTCCCTAAAAAAAAGGAACCTATGTGACCAACAATCACTACTGTTTTTTTTTACATCCATTACTAATATGAATAACACTGTAGAAGATCCGTAATTGTGATATATTTCATGAAGAAAACAGATCGATGTGAATATAAACAGACGGTTGCAAACACATGGAACACTTTTGCTGTTACTTCTCGTGCAAGATGCATAATTGCAAATGGAACAGTAAAAGAAAGAAAGATTGAGGAAGAAAAACAGAGAGGGAGAGAGAGCAAGACAGAGAAAGAGAGAGAGAGAGAGAGAGAGAGAGAGAAAGAAGGACAGAAAGAGAAAGAGGAAGGGTTTGATGACGCAAACGGGACCGCTGAAAGTCTACATAACCAGCTCGACAGCAATCGAATAGCCTTAAAGTACAGCGCAAAAAAAAAAATGGCTAGCATAGAACGATGATGATATGAGAATTTGATCGAAGACTTTGTTTGATAATCTGGCAGAAAACAAGTGCGTGTTGTTAACGCGTTACAGAAAATCACTCCTTAACACTTATACTTTGCAGTGACCTTTGTGTTTGTGTTTTATGCGCATCCGCATCACAAAGGAAAAACGATGAACGACGAAAAAAAGAGAATTCGATGATTGATAGGAAGGATTGGGGAACAATATAGCCTAGATACTTGAAAATATCTATATCCAAATAAAAACAACAAGCGCAACAACTCTAATGACTGCTAAGGGGGTATTTACACCCTTCGACTGGCGCGTGCATATCGATTGCTTTGTCTTTTCTGCACACCGCCGCCGTCACTCACAACACGAACACACACGATCACACACGCACACAGACAGACAGACAGACAGACAGACAGACAGACAGACAGACAGACAGACAGACAGACAGACAGACAGACAGACAGACAGACAGACAGACAGACAGACAGACAGACAGACAGACAGACAGACAGACAGACAGACAGACAGACAGACAGACAGACAGACAGACAGACAGACAGACAGACAGACAGACAGACAGACAGACAGACAGACAGACAGACAGACAGACAGACAGACAGACAGACAGACAGACAGACAGACAGACAGACAGACAGACACACA
>MQTX01000100.1:599727-643007 GCA_009735665.1 Angiostrongylus cantonensis
AAAAAAAAAAAAAAAAATTGTCTGAGGCAAAGACAAAGCAAATGAGTCGGTTTCTGTAAGTGACAACACGTGAGTCGCCGCGTAAGTATTAGAAAATAGTTTAAAACATACAAATTAACGAAGAAAAAAGCAACCAACTATCTGTAAACTGACGAGAAACGGTGCTATCCTTCTATAAGGCTATGCCAATAAAAATTATACAAATAGTAAACGAGTGGAGTCACAGTGAGCATTTGAAAAAAAACTGTTATACATGCGTGTTGAACATCGCGTTAAAAACATGGAATCTCATTACACTTTATATTCCATTCAAGTTCATCAACAAAAATCAACTGCACTTGGAACACGAGCCGCAATGTTGTTGATCAACTACTGAATCAAATGACCACTGCTGAATTCCCCATTCATTAATATACACTTTACATCCACATAATACGTCATACAAGAATCACGATGAACACCACAATTTCCGCATAATTCCCTCGATTTTTACGATCTTTTGCGAGAAAAAAGTAGCTAACTTGAAGCACTCTTCGCCTCTTTACGGTCATGAGTAGCTAATTGGATTATTTTTCGAAAGCTGAAGGGCTTATAGGGTGCGGATAGCAGTGTGAGTGATCCCATTCATTATGCAGAAGGCCGAACCCATTGATGCGGTGGCCAGACAGACACAAGGCTCACCAAGCCTTTCATCTTTCCGAGCTCGGAAAATTGAGGCAGAACAAGTATGGCACAAGCTCACATCCTCTAATCTACGTAGAAACGCCCTAGGGAGACCATCTAAGGATTCCAGAGAGAATGAACTAGACCAGCATTCAAAGGCATTGATGAAAAAGACGAAAAATCCTCAAGCAGCAAGTAAACCCACAGGTCAGAAGTTCGGAGACCAACGTGGTTGGTGGATGCGAGAAAACGAAAATAATGCAAGGGGTGCTGCAATCGGCACAGTGTGATACGCTTGATGTTTAATTATGAAATAAAAAAGTCTCATTTCATGGATGCGTTGGATCATACCCGTAGAAATGCAAGTACGTAAATAGTATACAGAAAATGAGACCAATGTAGAATGGATAGAGAGGGAATGCATTCGGTTGAAATCATCTCTCAGTGAACAAGTACAACTGCACGTTCGTTTTTCGTCCGTGTTAAACTCCCTTTCATTAGTACACACCAAATGAGAACGTGTTACACCAGTGACGATCAACAGGCTTGACATTCATTCTATAGAAAAGGTCAGCGACAATAAAAAAAAGTATTAACAGCTGAAAATATAGGGAACCAAGCATTGCACTTAGTCGCATTTCATATGGGGGAAATTTCTGTTGAATTTTAATTTTAATGAATATTGATTTTTCAAAAAATCATGGTCATTAGTATCGAATCATCGAGCGATGTTTGTTCTTAGTATTACAATCGTTAAACACAATACATAGTAGAACGATGACTGATACAACACAACTACGTCATAGAATCAGGCTCTTTAATAAGATAGAATAGTACAAATCGGCTAAATGCCATTTATCTATGTATGGAAACATATGACAGGTATGGAAACGGTAAATGTCCAAATGGTATTTGAAGGATATTTCCCTGCATATCTGGTTATTTCAAAAGGTTTCTGGAATCTTAAATGAGCACTAAGTCGCTGAAATACCAGTACAATGTTACGAATGAAAACGAAACTGTTGAAGAAAACTGAATCTGCACAAAACAATCCAGAAACCTTGTTTGGAAACATTCGTCAAGGAGGCAAGACTAGATGAATGTTGGAGCGACAACAAACTATGAGCATAACCAGAAAGATATTTAAGAAAAAACTACGTAGAAGTAAGTATTTTATGAGGGAAGTGTGGAACGAAAGAGAAAGAAGACATGAATTACAAAAAGATCATATGATGGTTATTAAGAAAAAAAAGAGAGAGAAAAAACGTCGAATAGAGACATTCGAAGAAAACGAGAAGACTCGACATAGATTATTGACTGATTGTTATCACTTTTTATTTTAAATTCGTACAAAACTGCACATGTACAGAGTACAGTACATTCGAAACAGATGATAAAGAATTATAGTATAAGACAAAAAATAAACATAAACAAAAAAAGCAAAAATCCACTTTAAAAGTGCACGGTCATCTTCTCTCCCTAAAAAAAAGGAACCTATGTGACCAACAATCACTACTGTTTTTTTTTTAAATCTTTACTAAATGAATAACACTGTGAATAACACTGTAGAAGATCCGTAATTGTGATATATTTCATGAAGAAAACAGATCGATGTGAATATAAACAGACGGTTGCAAACACATGGAACACTTTTGCTGTTACTTCTCGTGCAAGATGCATAATTGCAAATGGAACAGTAAAAGAAAGAAAGATTGAGGAAGAAAAACAGAGAGGGAGAGAGAGCAAGACAGAGAAAGAGAGAGAGAGAGAGAAAGAAGGACAGAAAGAGAAAGAGGAAGGGTTTGATGACGCAAACGGGACCGCTGAAAGTCTACATAACCAGCTCGACAGCAATCGAATAGCCTTAAAGTACAGCGCAAAAAAAAATCCACATGCATACATACACATACACACATAGACACCGAAACGCACCGACACAGACACATCCACATACACAAACATATGCACACACATACACACATACAAACACATACACGCACAAAAATACACACACACCACACACACATACACAAACACATACACACACACACACACTCACACACATACACATACACACACATACACACACGTATACACATACACATACACACACACACATAACACACAAACACAGAACTACTCACATGCGCGGAAACACCGCACGTACGCCAAAACAAATACGTCGTCGAGAGGACGACGAGTAAGAATCGCATAACTGTTGTTACGTTGGCTACCCCATCAACCATCTGCACGTGACGTTTATATGGCGGTGTTCTGTGAATTGTAATAGAACGAAAGCGTATCAGAAATAGAAACAGTACTGCCAGAAGTGCTTCATATACTCCATACTCTGTACCGAACAACCGCTTGATTCAGTACCGATTTCACATATACTGACAGCTTCATCGTCATCATGCCTGAAAGGTTTTCCCATAAATAAAAACTCACTTAAAATATTAAACGGCGAGTGTTTTTATGATTCGATTTGATCGTAATAGTAGAAATATGAACCCAATAAAAGTACGAAGAGATCGGTGATCATGGAAAACAAATGTGTACATTTGTATGTGTGCCCTGACATGTCGCAAGCATATAAGACGGACGAGTCGTCATGCGCAAACATTCTGAACCGCAACAATGCGTTGAAAGTAAGAACAGAAATTTCTGACACGCCGGTGACAAAACAAACTGAAACAGTGGTGATCTCAGAACTGCGAGAAAGTCCGAGATGTCACAAAACAGGTACCTACTCACGGTCCCACTTTCCATTGTCGAACTATGACGACAGAATTGAATAGTGCTGGAAGTGGGCGATTAGAGGAAAATAGTTAAGCAAGTCTTAATCAAATGTACTACAGTTAATTTGAATCTACTAAGTTGTAACTGGCTTGACTTAACGGTTTTGCTCCAATCGTTTCATTTGTTCTCCATCAAAATGTTTGCTGTGTTCGGTCGGTAGTCGGTATTAATAACAAAATATTTCTATAGCGAAGAATGTAAAGCACACGATCAGTAAAATAAAGAAGCGAAACTGCAATAACAATGTTTACTTTTTATTCACTGCCTACTACAATTTTCACGGCAGGGTATTATGTTAAACGCAACCACACCGATGCTGAGATATTCGCAAAACTTGGACGCAGACCAGATCGAACCACGATTTCTCTTTTTATGGCTGCAGTGGAAAGCACAATGTTTCTCGTCTTAACCGGGTTCAATGGCGATATGAGTACCCCAGATCAATCCCGTTGACGGGTGATCGCTGATGGTACTGGTAGATATGGAACTAGCCGACAGAAACGCAGAGCAAAGGCCTCCGTGGTGCAGAGTGTATTGCGTGTGCCCACGAAAAGGTGAATCGTGGTTCGATCTGGCCCGGGATCCAAGTTTTACGAATATTTCAACATCGTTGTGGTTGATCTCGTGTAATACACTGCAATAACAGATAGTAAGTTGCTCTCCTATCGCTTCCTTTCTAAAATACTTTTATAACCAGTTTGCTTTCGCGCTTCGTGATACGAAGCTCTACCGGAATTGCCGAAAACCCTATAACACTAATAAACTTTAACATTAAAACAAGTGAAACATTTATAGAAGAGCATACGCTCTACCGATGTATGTGCATGAATAAATTTTCCATACTTTTCTTCACGGGTTTTCAAATCATAATTCATCAAAAATGATAATGGAATTTGAATTTCTGCAGACTTTAACACAAATACGGAAACCCATAGACGTTGCCTACGAGTGAGAAAACACTACAAAGTCGTGACGAACAAAATCACACTGCTTCAATAGCATCACTGCCCAAGATATGAGCATCGTTGAATAAAAGCGAAAAAAGATGAATTTTTGGGCTTAAGAAAACCAGAAAAAACAAGTCAGATTAGAATAATCTCTGCTGGAAAAAAAAGGAGGATAGCAGCACTGGCTCAATACATCGGCCGGCCACCGCGAGTCATTGTAAAGGCCAGATATGCATTCAATCACCTCCAACGATGCTTAATGAAGTCGAATGCATGGCGCATCCCTCAGGGATTGATCAACGCCGAGAGCTTTATCCTTTTATTATATGGTTTGTACAATGACTCCTCATGGCCTGCCAATGCATCGAGTCAGTGCCGCTATCCTCATAGACAAACCCGGTATCAATTTACCGACAGCGGGCATGAAGCGCTTGGTGAGGCTGGCGCGTGGAGATCAATTCCAAGTGTATTGCGGGGCGCCTCCAACCATTGCGCTACACGATCACGTTCGAAACGATGACAACAACAGTTCTTCAAATAGAAATTAAGCAGTAAATGCTTATTAAATATCCCTACGACGTAAGCTGTGAGAACAAAATCCGAATCAGTGGAAATTCTTCATAAATATTCCCTGTTCCTTTTCGTAAACTTAGCTCGAAAAAAAAATGCTTAAAGAACGCTCAGCGCCTTAATTAAAGGTATGCAAACTTTACGAATGATTTATATAGTACAAACAATGCCTTCAGCATTCTAGGACATAACTAATCTCTTTAGATCGTTCAAATGACCATCATATTACCGGTAAAGAGAAAGGATAAAAATATATAACGGAATAAAGGAAGCATGCCACAATTAATATGTCGATGCAACAGAAAAAAAAATAAAACAGCCTGAATGCTAAAAGCACCTGCTTCGCATGGACGCGTACACATGACATTATCACGAAAAAATGAAAGAGGAACGAAGATATAAACAAAGTATACAGCACAAATGCACAGCCTCTAGCAATAAATCGATCACATTTCTCCGCAGTAACTCTAAAAAGTTCACAATGCATACGTATCGATCATTTGAAGGTAGCACATTTAACCTGATGTCTCGTAATTATGATCAATCCGTGACTAACGACATGACTTTAAAAAGGCTACTTTCTAAGTGATTCAATATATCTCTCAATGTAAACAACAAATACGCATATGCATTAATGATTTCAACATAATACGAAAGTAATTTTTTAAAAAAGAATACAGTCAAAGATATACAAAAATAACGGACTGAGATTTAGCATGACGAAGAGCATTCCTCCGAAGCCTTATGTAGAAGAAACTCGTATGAAGATTCAAATGACTCTGATGAGGTTAGCGCAGCCAAATATGCGGGAAATCTAAAAATGTTGAAGGAAATTTGAAAAAGGAAAAGAAAAAAAAAATGGTAGCGACTACTTCGAAAACTTGGCAGAAGAAATCAACATGTGTTAAGGGTTTTAGCGCTGATTTCCAATGTTTAGAACAATAACCGGTCACGAAAACATGGAAATTTTAGGATTTTCGTGGCCGATGTTTGATGCAATTACCATAACAGAACAAAGCCACAAACAATAAGGTTTAAATTGTAGCAAAATATTTGTCGAAAAAAAAACCCATAGAAACCTGTATGCAATGCATTCATAGGAGGAAACAGCTGCCAGGAGGCAACTAGCAACTGCTCGATCCTCACGGGATAGTGGTGGCCGCTGCTGAATCCGAAGAACGACTTGCTGGGCAAAAGTCATGAGTGATGAAAGACGTTGACTATCACGCATTCGCTCACATAGCTGAAACAAAGAAAATGGGCAGTTAAAATGGCATTTCTTCATTCACTGTTTAATTTCACCATATCCGCACAATGCTAATAATTTTCCATGTATGAAATTTGTTCACATACTGCCCTCTAAATGTTCACGCACGTACCCACGTACCACAGTAGAGAACTATGCGATTCATAAATGAAGCATTGTGATTATTCACACTTTCCTTCATAAGCAAACACGAGATTGTTATTATATTCTTTACCGTCAAAAAAGCTGACGTTTCGGCGGATTTTGCTTCCGTCAGAGCACAAGTAATGGAAGAGATCCGAAGCTCCGACCTGGCACCAACGACCGAAAATCGAAGATGTCGTTGTATACGCCAAACTATTGAAGATAAGGTGACTCGGACATGTAATGCATATGAACGACAACGGATAGACATTAGCCATTAATGACTGGATTTCTCGGAGTGTCAAACGCACTACAGGAATACCACCGACTCATTTTTTTTACAATTTCGGATATTTGCATACAAAACTTACAAAATCAATGGCCAATATCACGCGAAGATTCGCATCAAGCGTTACAAAAATACCAAAATGTTGTATAGGAGAGGTTCAAAAGCTGATAAGGTTAAACGGAAATATACTATCAGTTAGTTATAACGGTGGAGAGTTTGTAGCAATTCCATGTCAGCTAGATGAAGAAAGAGATTAAAAGAAGAAAGAAGCTCAAGAAGAAGACAATGAAGTATTATGAACTCTAAATCAAAACATTGCGCAGCTCGCAACTGTGTGGATTGTCGTCTTTTGCTGTTACCAATGACTGTGATTGCACGCGCATATTTATAATAAGAAAAAATACGCATATACATTTTCGGATTTCACAAGCCGATTACTGTGACATGGGCAAGCGCATAAATTTACTCATTAGACGGAGCATTAATAGAGCTTTTTTAAAAATACGGGTCATTTCGACACGCTAGTGTTTAACAATCATGCGACGAAGTGATCTCTATGGAAGTCATTTTTTCAAGGGATACTGCGGCCGGCATGATATCTATGAGTCATTTTCTTCCTGAGAGTTTATTTTGGACCGTAAAACATTTTTTTTTTACACTTTTCGTAATTTCTATCGACAGTCAGTTCAAAATAGATGATTTAGAAGGCACAATCCGAGAAAAGCTCTATCCAGTACTAAGAAATGTACAAAAACCTGTTCAAGAACGAGTTCGTTACCAGTTAATTTGGTCCCAAATTGACTACTGCTCAAAATCTAACTGCTATAATAAAACATAGTTATCGCATGGGAAGGTGGAAAGGAAGGGTACAGAAAATACAGAAATAAACATAACAAGAGACGCAAAAGACTTGTAAATCCTGACAGCATCCCGCTGGTACGATGTGCCACGGCGACATAACAGCAATACAGAAAAATCTCGTCTATAATTCTGCCACGTTCTCAAACGCATAAGTTTTCTGGATCTTGAAAAGTTATAGCCTATTGTCGAAAAAGTAGCACCTCCGTAACGGTACAAAGTTAGATGTCGTCCCATGCGGCAACCAAGCAGATTTAGACATCCTCGCATACGTGTTAATGGACGACTTCAAAAGCGTAGATAAACTCGAAACCTCAAGCCAAAAAATCGCTTTTTATTGAAAAAAAACCTATTTGGAATAACGTTCTCCATCTTACCGAAAAACAAGAAGAAGCGCAAATTAAGAAGACGGGTAATGAAAATGTCAGCATGAACGTTTTTTAAATGCTTTTCAATTAAAAATAAAAATATTTTGAAAAAGTTTGCTCTTACACAGTAAACAAAATATTGTCCTTCCCATGGAAGATGCTGCATTACTAATTTTAGTTTTTTTTTTTTGTACACCACTACATTCAAAGCCAACAGTATCGATGAACAAATGTCATTGGCAAAAAATAAATCAAAACAATTTTGTGCTTTGTATTATGTTGTTAGGTTCGATTCAGTCAAACATCTTAAACGACAAGTTGATAAGTGGAATTGCCACGTAGAAGTTGGACACAGAGATATCAGTTTTTCCAAACCAGAGAGCAATGCTCTTGCTAAAAGACAACGCAATATCCTACTACGTACTTTCTGTCCAGTAACAATTTAAAAACAACCGTAAACGTCAAGTTTGTAATTTCAAATCCCCTTGTTTCTAAACTCGTGAGCACATACCGCAAACTTAGTTGTAGCGAAGATGAGATACATTTTACATTTCCCTATAGATCTGATTATAGCATTTCAACAACGTTAACATTGCGTCAATACCCTCGTTCTCAATCGTTTTTCTCTTCTTTCTGCCGTAAATACTACTCCAGTCGTAGATTTTTAACAGATTCTGGGCTATATGAACGGTTTCAAATCCTGTGGCCATGACAGATTAGCGCTCTAACTTTGGAAAAATGTGTCAGTTAATAGGGCATTATATCAGGTGACACAAAACCACTGAAATCAACAGGTCTTTGCCAAAACGATACAAGTTGTCTTCCTCCACCGTAACAAAAACCTTACTTACATGCGTCCACATATATTTTTTTTTTATTAAGGTTGCAACTCGAGAACAGCAGCGATTGAAATAGAATGATTACGTCCAGCATGAGAAGTTACTCTCACCAACGACGTCATCAAGATGTATGCTTATTGCGTTGGTTACTTTTTTCAACTATATTATAACTGTTTTAAAATTTCAGCTGCAAGAAGAGAGCAAAATATTTTAAATGACCCGTGCGTATTCTATAGCGTATAATAGCGTGAAATGCTTTAGCGACCCGAAAATAATTGGTAGTTATTGAGAAACGTGTACCATTAAAGAATACGTTAAACTTAGGGCCAGGACAGATAAAACTACGTGTAAAAGAAAAGGATGAAACAAAAAACTGACCATTAAAGAAAACATGACAAATATTTAGAGCACTATTAGCAAATAATTAAACTACCAGTGTTTAGTTCACTAGTAAAAATCTACCTTCACCACACAAAAAGTGATATTCCATACCTCGAACATCATCTTTAATGAGTAGCATATATGTCCCGGGTATCCACCCGAATTTGCAGGAGAGCAGAAATCCAAGACGATTGCAAGTACCCGTTCCTCAGCATACAACCTCAGTAGCACCGAAGGTAGAACAAATGATATCAACTCGGCATCACGTGAATCGCGTGTCAGTTAATAGGGCATTATATCAGGTGACACAAAACCACTGAAATCAACAGGTCTTTGCCAAAACGATACAAGTTGTCTTCCTCCACCGTAACAAAAACCTTACTTACATGCGTCCACATATATTTTTTTTTTATTAAGGTTGCAACTCGAGAACAGCAGCGATTGAAATAGAATGATTACGTCCAGCATGAGAAGTTACTCTCACCAACGACGTCATCAAGATGTATGCTTATTGCGTTGGTTACTTTTTTCAACTATATTATAACTGTTTTAAAATTTCAGCTGCAAGAAGAGAGCAAAATATTTTAAATGACCCGTGCGTATTCTATAGCGTATAATAGCGTGAAATGCTTTAGCGACCCGAAAATAATTGGTAGTTATTGAGAAACGTGTACCATTAAAGAATACGTTAAACTTAGGGCCAGGACAGATAAAACTACGTGTAAAAGAAAAGGATGAAACAAAAAACTGACCATTAAAGAAAACATGACAAATATTTAGAGCACTATTAGCAAATAATTAAACTACCAGTGTTTAGTTCACTAGTAAAAATCTACCTTCACCACACAAAAAGTGATATTCCATACCTCGAACATCATCTTTAATGAGTAGCATATATGTCCCGGGTATCCACCCGAATTTGCAGGAGAGCAGAAATCCAAGACGATTGCAAGTACCCGTTCCTCAGCATACAACCTCAGTAGCACCGAAGGTAGAACAAATGATATCAACTCGGCATCACGTGAATCGCATCGGCGATAACTGAAGTGATGCTGATTGCTCAAAGGCCAGTTTCATACCATAAAAGAAAGACGCACATGCTATAAAGTTCCTCGAGAACAACCTCGAATTTTTGAGCACTCGTTCTTCTAGGGTCGGATTCTTCTGCAAAAACTTCCCACTATGTATTACGAAACACTGTGAACGGAGTTTAAAAACAACAAAGAAAATGAGAAGATGAAAAACGAGCCTTTAAAAACACAGGTAATTAAGATACGAAGAGCGTATGGAAATGTTGAAGAGATCGTAGCATATGTTCTGAAGCAACCTAGAACTGAATTACTCTAACATTAATATCGTACATAGGTGCATAACAAATCTGCATCCAAAAAAAAATCCCTAACCATCAACTAATTGGAGAAATTGTGGCAAATAGCTGGCACTATGTATAGCAAGCGCTTCGATTCCGCTGGTAACCACTGGTAGTAGATAAGGTGACAGATTCATCACAGTAAAGGTCTCGCACGTTCGCTTAATTATAATAAATTTCGGCTAATAGTTGAATTATCACAACTGTTTTGAAGAACACAACGGCCTGGGTTCTTTTTATGTGAGGAGGCCTAACGCGAAAAAAAATTAGGTAAAGGCGTGCAGTATAGTCTGAAAAATCAGATGCAGTCAAAAATTTGTGGAAGTAAGAATAAAGTTAAAGCAAAAAAGAAAGAAAAAACAGGGACGAAGCGAAAATAATCGAAAACAAGGAAATTAAGTAAGGCTAAATGACATTAACTGATATCTTTTATGGAAGCAAACGCAGCAAAATAGCAATGATAGGCAGAAAATTCCTACCTGAATCAAAGTGTTTTTAAAGGAAACCTGAAGAGGTTCTTCCATAATTCGGAACGACGCAGACCAGATAAGGTTTGTGTATTCATGCGAAAATGGCATGCTAAAAAATACTACGATCAGAAAAAAATGGCAAAGAACTCGGTATTGGTCAATCTCTTACGAATGCGCTATGCTTTCGATTACATTGAATCTCTATTTCTATAAGTGAATGAATGCATAGTTGGCCTAAACAATAGCCTTACTCGCACACGTTGATTGGATCTGTCACCGAAAGCTGTTTTCCAATTTCGTCTTGTAAAAACGTTGTGACATATTGAACTACTGGCTTTAAGGGATCGAGCGTTATTGACTGCATAAGGTAGATGAATCCATGTAAGGTTGCCTCACGAACAAATGGTGAAGATGCCGTCAAACCATACTCGACCTGTAAACAGCGTGAATCGTTTATTTAATGAATAATAGCCAGAAAACAGAAAAGTGACAAAGAACATTACGCACCCAAGTGAGGATCTGTTTACACAAGTCATTCTCTGTTATACCACGTGCCGCCGTCTCCAACCCAATAACAGTCACAGATTTAAGGAGGCTATAGATAACATAGCCAATATCTGAGTGGTGTTTCAGGTAGCCTTAAGAAAATTGGTCTTATTTAGCATTAAATTATTAATAGCATGGAGTGCAGTTAAGGCCGAGAGTAAAGATTCACCGCCTTGAAAGAGGTTTCTCATCTGAAAGTACAGAAACTCATAAGAAGCCGAATCGTCAAACAAATCAGATAGGAGTGCCATCTGAAAAGCTCAAGATAAAAATAAAACACTCAAGGCCATGAAAATACAGCTTTTGTTCCTGTTCATCTTCCAATTCATTCACAGTACTGATACTGAAGAACACAAATTAACGTACCGATCTTACAGTAGAGGAAAGTAGTGGGAGAGGAAGATGATCGAGCCCTCGAGCAAACCAATGAGCGAAGTTCTCGAAAAGTGCACGTACAGATGAAGCTGTATCTAGTTCACACGTACTCTTGAGCAAAAATTCGGATAATGACAAACGAATACGCTAAAATAACCAATGTTGTTCAAACGAGAGATAGTTTCCATTTCGAAATCCAAAACAAAGAAGAATAAATTCGAAATTACTGGGCTATCTATCTTCGCCACTTGCTGAGGGTTTTCCTCTTTGAGTATTCCAGTTAAAGTCCACAGTGATAACGCTGACAGTTGCCCAAGTCCATAATAATCACCCTGGAAAAAAACCCATCATCATGTAGAAAAGACAAAAATAAATCAAAAAATGAACAAGACTAATAACTTTATAGTTCAATCTTTCGATGTTCCTTTTATAGACCATCCGCGGATCGCGGTCACGAGTTAGCCTAGACTTGAGCATACAGAGTAACTGCATGGACCTGAAAAAAAGTTTGCAAAAACTTGACGTTTCCTTCGCTTCCTCTGCTCTCACTTAGATTGATAGAATGGCTCGTTTCGTTCCCGATGCTTGATGATGAAGCGACCAGTTGACGGATTACCTGGTTCGGGATATAAAAGACTGTATAGGAGGATATCTGTTAACACAGATATAGCAATACTACTAGCCAAAATCTGTTCTGTGAGGTTCTGTAACACAGCAGTTAAAATTTAATGGTCCTTAAAAAAAGAGTTGAAAATCTCACTGTGATGTTTCCTGAAATTAACTCGTTTCCCGTTGGAGTTGATGATAAGACACCAAAAAGTGACATCCAAAAGTCCTCGAACTGTTGACGTGAAATCCATCCAAGCCTTCAACAGATACTACTACTGGAGCACTGCACCAATATAAGTGATATGGAAGACAAGCTCCTACCAATTAAGCCTCCATGAAAAGTCATTCAAAATATCAAGATTACACAAGAGATGAATGTTAACTAGAGGGACATGTATACTATTCTCCTGTAATTCTATTCGAAGCTTCCAGTTCATTCTAAAACGTCAATTTTGCAATAAAAAAAGAGAAAATTTCAAAACAGGAGAAAGTCTGACAATGCTACTACTCACTTGAGCGCCGTATAAGGTACAATAGCAAGTCTATGCAGGAGTGGATGCCGGAAAAATACTGAAAACTAACAAGATGAAGGACCAAAATACTTTCGAAAAGTGAAGCCCTACCCCTAGAAAACTTCTCTAAGCAATCATGGTCCTTGGTATAAGAAGACCGAAATGTATGACAAACACAATGAACTTCATAGAAAAGTGCACATATGAGTCCTGAAAGGTAGGAAGTGTATGATGAAGTTGATAAAAAGTCTAATCAAAACTCACAGGAAACGCACCATCTAAGCCTCCAAAATCTTCGAAGTCGGATGTAGAAACAACATCACTGAGTAGAACTACACTAATTTTATCACTTGTTGATATGTGCTCGTATCTTCCTTGAGTTCTCTACAATAAAGCACGATAGAAGAAAAAGATTTACTATAAACTGATGCCTTGTTCAATAAATGTGCTAATGAGCGTGAAAATCACACGAACAAGAGAAAACAAAACGTAAAGCGACAAGTCAATTATGTTCTCAAAAAAATACTAGAAGGAAGTCTTTAATGAAGACTCACTCTTTTTAACAGTGCCAGAATGCTGAGAATGACCTTCCTGATACTCTGAATGCCGAAAAATATATCACGAGAAAATATCGACCGGGTAGACTGATGTTCAAGAACAAATCTTAGCCCATCACAAGTTGCTCGCAGATCGCAAGATGGTAGTTTCTGAGGAACAACAATCATAGTGTTCTCGTAAAAATAAAATTGAAAGAAAAATCTGAACTTGGAAAATAACTCACGATTTCTTCCGCGGCATACTCCATTAGCGCCAAAACTTCCTTGGAAGCAAAATTTCCCCACACGAGTTCATCACTATTCTATACTATTACATAGAAAGCTTCAAAATATATGACAGCAACAAGTAGTCTTACCACAGAATGTATCCTAGAAAGGACGAAAAGCTTTAGACGAAGAGCATTCTGATCAAATTCTCCTTCAAATTCTACGAGATCATAGATAATATCGAAAAGCTCCTGAGATTTAGCAGTCGCAGCCTTCAAGCAATCCGGAAAGGCTGAACAAAGATGACGAAAAGACTATCTATGCTTAACGAGCAAACAAAAAGTTTAGTTAAACGGAATATCAAACATGAATGAAATCGCGAACGAACCCATCTGTGACGTCAAGTAATTAGATATGGTACTTAACAGATGTGCGAAAAAACACCCCCGCAAATCTTCTTCCTTAAATATTGAAACGTAAATAAAGCGGGGTTTCCTTTCCCAACGAAATAATCACTTACTACACATTCATAAACGTAGTAAATGTCCGGTGACTCAAGAAATATCAATATGTGAAGAACTTTTGGATTCGTACACCATAGTGATCCAGCAAAAATAAATTTGCAGAACTCCACAAGACTACAGTTGCTAGGTAGTTTGGATGATGTAGGTAATCTAATAAACAAATGAAGATTAAAGGTATAAGCCATATAACCGAAGAAAAAGATAAAAAACAAAAAATTAGTCTCACGAAAAGTAAAAAATTCTAGATGGGAAGGAAGAAACATATAGAACACAAAGACACACTTGCACACAAGATTACTTGTTACTTCTGGCTCATATGGCAACGACGATAACGAAGTGCAAAGTCTCAAAACATATCTAAAGATCGAATTTATTGAAAACTTAAATTTGACTACTCTCTTAGATATTTCTGTTTTCGTAAACTCACTCATTACACTGACTGAGATCAATATGCTTATTAATAGGTTCACTGAGCAAGTTAAGTAGTTGTAACCATTGCGATAAAATAGCCGGATGAGCGGTGACTAGCTGTTGAAGAAGCAATGAATCTGCCGTTTTAAGATGGACTTGTAGCGATGCAAACAATTTTGGATAGCCCTCTGATAAATTAATGCTAATCAACATAACGTATTAGAACGAATTATGCATGGCAGAATGTATGAATGAATGCACATACCTGATTTGAAAACATTGATGATTGTCTGGAAGAGAAACAGGACGTATTCCTCCACCAGACCACTGATAGTGGTAAGAGTTGCACTCTGTAGTAATAGGTCATATATGCTCCTGTAAAATGTTTTAGAGAATTTAATTGATATAATGCTTCCAAGGTCTGCTTTGGGACTTATACCTCTCAGCCGCCATAGCTGAAAGACATTAGAGCCCTCAATAAACCAGAATGCGACTAGCTACTAACTGAACCAGCCATTCAAGTGGACTATTCATGATCTGCTCAATTCGCATCAGCAATTTCTCCTCCGAAACATTATTCAGTATTGAGAAAAGCAAAGGCACGCTTCGTTTCAACTTTGAATCCAATGATGAGCTCTGAATATGTTAGCAAGTATTTATAGAAAATAAACGAGGTCATCAAAATTATGGACTAACCTTATCGATACAGTTCTTAAGTAAGAAAAAAATACTGTCGATAGGACGGTACATAGAAGGAACCATGCATGAGAAAGCGGTTACAACAGCAAACACCGAGTGATTCAAAGCCGATTCCGGACAATCAGTCGAGTATTCAGAATATGCGGCGAAAAAGTCAATGGATGTTGACGACCAACTTAATCAAGTACATTTGTTTACATTGATAAAAACAGGAAGTGCTAAATTAATGCTATAGATTGGTTGACGACAAATCTAGTCAATTTACACATAACGTTGAAACTATTTTTATTGATAAACCTACTGCAGAAAAAGACGTACCGATTCTCGTCACTCCTTGATGCATGAAGAAACAGAACCCATATAAGAAGCGTGCTCTTACTTGCCATGGAAAATAACGACTTTGATTTTGCACGGAATGCAGAGTAGACAACTACCACATCAATTCGCTGCACGAACAACGTTTCCAGTAAAATCACTTCCAATGCCGATATAACTAAATTATAATTCTAAATAATTCCGACAAACATTACCACATTAAACTATCAATTATCTAATATTAATAAACCATAATTACTGCTATATGAAAATAATTCCTCCCAACGGCATACCGCCTCATCGTGGCTCGAAGGTGTTCATGGGTGCCCGGCTGCGATGCATAGCGTGGGAATTCGTTCTTCCAGCAGGTATCCCAAACTGAGGTGACCGACGTTTCCATCAGGAAGCCTAGTTAAGAGTAAACCAATACCACGATCCACCATCGTCCTGGTATCAAACTAGTCGCGTGGGGGCAAATCTCCCTTTGATCCACAAGAGCGGCGACTGCCTGTGATGGTATCGACCTGGAGTAGACTTTGGCCTAGCTGACCTCGAGACTCCAGGGAACCACGGTGGCTAAACCAGCAAAACTCCGAAAAATGAGATTGTGCTGGGGCCCGCAGAACCAGTGAGAACGGGCCATCTGACTATCCAAGTATACAAGAAATAATTGATACGCAATGTAAAATGGAGAGAAAAACTTACTCTCTACGGCATTGTTCTGAACGGCTTTCTCAACGAGTTCCACAGCTACTCGTAACACTTGATCGTATTTGATGACGCTTGTTCTCGCTAACACGATAAGATACAGTGCGATCTGCAACAAAAAATTTGAGATAACCTGTTCACTTGAAACAATCTCGAAAACCTAAATTCTAAATCGGTCAATAATCAGCGTAAAAAAAACAAGCAAAATCAATCAATTTTCAACATGGAAAGAAAATTTTAGAAAAGCCGCTTCGAAATATATGACGAATGGACAAACTTCTGTTAATAACTCCTTATTTCCAGTACTGGGATCATATAGTTGAGTAGTCACCGCTTCAAATAACACCTTTTTCGGGTCCGCCATTGCGTATATGATGCCGTCTCTGGGTAACTCGCACATAACTCCAAGAATCTGAACTTAATAGTGAATCAGAACTAGAAGCAAAACAAGGCAAAATAGATACGACGATAAAAAAAACCACTAACTGCACGTTTACAGGAAACCGACTGAAATGCACCATAAACTTGTAGCAAAAGTGTTACGAATCCTTCAAACAGTTCAAGAGCAGGGGCTATTTCATTAGGTGGCGGGTTATGTACTCGAGACAGCATGTCTGTTTTAAGCCATCCTAAGCTCCTTAATACAGTAAGAGTAAACATTTGTAGGTTTCAATAATATGCAAGAAAGTGAACTATCTTAGGTTCCACCTACCGTAAAACGAATATATCTATGTATTCCTTTCGATTAATGAATGCAGAGAACAGTGTAAAATCATTCGCATAACGAAGATATAGCATTTCGGCTTCATCTGAAGAGTTTAAGATTTGAGGAAGCATTCTTTGGAACTTCTAACGTCAAAAGCTCAAATTAGAGCACTATGCACCCACGTTAATACACAACTTACTCAGCGGTGGAAGTGGGTCCTTCATCTTCATAGACTGCAGAATATCAAGATTGATATTAGCTGTATTTTTTCCAAATACAACTTTGAAAAGTTGATGCAGTAAAGTTGTGCAACCATCTGGACAGACTTCGAAGGTAACCTAAATTTTAAAGGGAACGCACATATAGGAAGGTTTGAGCAAAATGAGCCGCAAAAACTAACTTTCACGTAAAGTAAAATCTCTTGCAGCTGCGGTCCTAACTGTCTGAACGTGAGCATTTCGCATATTGCTCCTAAGCATTCTAAAGCCGCCTGCAGTAACAATAAGAATCGAGACTCGCAATCACGATCAAGACGCTCCTAAATGCAAAACGTGTTCGATGATTAGATTACACACTAAGAATGAACATGTACCAGATAATTCTAACTATAACTCACAAGGAAATTCTTGTGGGCTCCTTCAATGCTATGGAAAACATGTTTTAAAGTAGGACATTCAAGATAGCTAGTTGGTAGTATAGCATGTACGCTTGTTCCAAGTAGCCTAGAGATGTCCGCAATTCGTGATGGTGAGAGTTTTTTGCTCGGTAATGGGGAAGGTGTTGGACGTGACAGTAAGGACATTGAAGATTGCGATGTCATCGAACGATGTTCAACTATCAAAGAATAGTACATATTCAGCACTCTAAAGACAATAAAACTGATTTTCATTAGCACCTCGAAACTCATATATAACGATAAAACCTTAATGAGAGAAAAAAATACTGAACAGAGAAATGAACATTGCCACATTTAGTCTTCTAAACATGTACCACTAAATTTTGATTACCTGAGCGGTAAAAGCAATAATCGATCCAATATTTGCTCTGGTAAACGTGGAAGCGACAGACGATCAAATGATACTTGCTCTTGTACAACATTTACCATATAGCTTTCACAATAACCTGAGAAACCAATTTTCAAGAAATAATTTTTCAAATGTTATTTAAAGTCGATATATGACATGTGTACTTAGATTAATGTTTAAATTTATGCACACGAATCCCATAGGAAAACATTGCTCCAATAACTTGTATTTTTCGTCTATAAAGGTTTTCCCTCCCAACGGTTTACCGCGACATTATTGCTCGGTGTTGTTCCCGGGTATCGAGCTGCGACGTATAGCGGGAGTACTCATCCCCAGCAGTGTCTCCCATGCTGAGTCGCGCGTTTCCGTTAAGAAACCCAGCTAAAGGCTAAACCATGATGGCAAATCTCCCTCTGATCCACATGGGCCGCGATTCACTGTAGTAGTGACGACCTGAGGTGGACATTGGCTAGGCTGACCTCGGAACTCCAGGAAACCACAATGGCTAAACCATTCAATTTCGGAAAAAATGCAAATTATGCTGGGGCCCACACAACCAGTGAATACGGACCATACAAGTATGTATGAAGCTTTTCATAAACGATAGTCATAGTTGCAGTTAATCAAATAAAGAAATGGATACGCCAACACATACCAGCAAATAAGGCGGCTAACACTCGTAGACCGGTGGATAAATTATGAGGTGTGTTCAAATTTAACTCACATAGCTCAAGAATTATAGATAGGAAACCAAACGATGGTGAAGGTTGTCTAGAAATAGAACTCATTAGTTAATTATCTAAATACTACAGCTTGGTGTTTATGAAAATGACTTGCTTCCTCAGACATCCCCAACATTCAGCGAAAACAGACGCGGGGAAGGCTTTAAGCAAAATATCCATGGTGAAGCACAATCCAGCCTTAACCAATTTTCACTGCTCGGATAAATGACAGTGAACACAACGCTAACTAAATAACGTTACCAAGCAAATCTTACCGATCGCTGTTGAACATCCATAGAAAAATAATCCACCAACAAACTAAGAATTACTTCCAGATTGGATTCTACCACAAAATCCGCACACTCGCCTCGAAAACGGAATTGCTCAGGCATATTTAATACCTTTAAAGCACAAGATAACATTTGCATGGAAAGTAAACACAAAATTATTGGATAGCAATTTCATTAGGAAAGAGATACAGCTGGTAGCGAATTCATGTCAAGTGATAGCAAATTGTCCGGAATTCGAGCGGCAAACACACCAGAGTATTCGGTGAAATCGGCATTACGTACCAATCTGAAGGGAACAAGTAACAACATAAACAGTACATATAGTTTCCAACAGTGGAATTAATTCTTAGGTGCCTAATAATTCAAGTCACCATCGAAGGCCGTGTAGCAATTTCACTCACTGCTCTAAGCCCGTTGAAGCAGCGTGAGCCACTTTCTGGTCATCAGAGAACAACAGATTGAAATAAGCGATGAGACATTGCTCCTGCCATTTTTCTCTTATGCATTCATTGATAAGACTCCACCTAAGAGAGCTAAGGAACTCTCCACATGTTACCTTAAAAACTTGCAAACTATGGAAAGTTTCCTAAAGCACTTCTAGTAAATAAACTGAAAGATAAATAACCTTCAGAAGGAAGAATGTAGACGATACTTCACTGGTGGCAAGGCATAAGGCATCTGGTAAAAGGCCAAGGGCATCAAGAATATGCTGCTGCCCAATGGAAGCTTGAAGTACTGAACGCTTCCTTATTGGCTGGAATGTCCTCATAACCCTATGATAGTTATGCACGTTGTCTGAAAAAAAACATGATTAAGCGGATGAGATTAAGACATTTAATTACATAAAACGCTACTGGTAATTATGCATTCCGCGCTTATTCAAAAGGTTAGTCAGAAAGACTCAATCCAATTAGTGGGACTTATTAAATATAATACAGATACTAAAAAAGTACTTGCTACGTATCAAAAACTTTACTACCTCACCAGTATTTTCAAATTTGTGCCTATCTATGCTGAAAAGAAATGCAACGGTAGATGCACAGAGCTGATCGTCATCATGAAGGACAAAGCGAGAAACTTCGGAGAAGGTTTGTTGAAAATCACCTGAAGAACTATACATGCACAAGTAATTCAAAAAAGTTATACTATAATGAATATAACACTATCCATATTCCAGACGAGAATTCGGCAAAGAATTGTAAAAGCATTGAAAAGCTAAACCTTTGAATAACTCACCGAAAAGAAGTGTTGCCTTTGACAAATCTTCATGTTTCGAAATCATAGTAATACAGTTGAGTGCAAGGATTTTGTGCGATATCCGCACGTCACGATCATTTTTCAACCCTTTCAATCCAGCCAATAAAAAACGTTTCCCGAGAATCGCTGCTGTATACACAAAACAGTTGGCAGAAAAGTCGCCTAAAATATTCCACACATTCAAGATTCAACAGGAACCACAAAAACTTCACAACTAGGACACTAAATCGACATACAAACATCCAACGGAAGATGTTTCACTACTCCAACAGAATCGTCGGAACAGCCGACCATCTGAGGAGAGGTTTGATCGCTTCCGTATCGATCGCACTTTGTAACTTCTTCATAAAGATCTGCATGCATCAAAGGATCGATAATTTCTTCTTCGACCAATGGACTCTGCAATATATTTCTACTAGTAAAGTTCAACACGACTGCAAATAAAACCTTGGTAAATATAACTATGGTTCATCCTCAAAAATGTGGAACAACATACACCTACCGAACTTTCACTAATAGCTGGTTCTATTGAATGATCAGGTAACTGCAGCGGTACATTGAAATCGTTAATCTCGTCTGCAGTAACAGTTACATCACACAAGGACCCTAAGGAAGAAGGTGGAAGCGTGTTAATGCCTGGAAAGTAAGCGCCATTTCCACATCGCAAATAATATTATCATCATGACAACGTGGAGCTCACCAGAAACAGGTGAGGCACTTCGGGAAGGACGACCAGAAGATAGTGATTTACAACGAAAAGGTGGTGACGATGAGGTCGCGTCGAACATTAGTGGTACAAAATCGCGAAGCCAACTGAACAGGAAATCGAATGAAATTCTGTGAAGAATTGTACCTATAGCAACCTACGGCAATGGATTCGTCATTATTCTTTCAAGAAGTTCTATACAAGGAACAACCACTTCACTGAATCCTGAGTAAAGACAGCAAAGTACGCTGCATATTACCTAAAACAGAACCGTTTTAATAAACACGTATTGAAAAATATAAAAAACCACTGTGGAAACCCACAATTTTAATGTTTTCCTGTGTAACAGCACATTCAGGTTCCGAAAGCAATGGCCAAATGGCTTTCAAGGTGTTCAAGGATCCGATCAATCTTGTTCTGTTCAAACCATCATCGGCATCTCGTACGTTTACCATGCACCTGAGAAACGCCTGGAACAGATCTAGAAAACTGTTCAAATACTTAAAACATATGTATATATGTACACATTTATAAATACATACATATGTATATACGTTGCTTCCAGCAGTTTACCGTCTCATCGTGGCTGAAAGGTGTTCCTGGGTGACGGAATGCGATGTACAGTAGGAGGATTCGTCTCCCCGGCAGGATCTCTTAAGATGAGAGGTCCGGCGTTTCCATCAGGAAGCCCAGCTAAGAGTAAACCAATACTAGGAACCACTGCCCTCTTGGTATCAGAGTCGCATGGTGGCAAATGTTCCTCCGATCCACAAGGGCTGCGACTGCTCGTCGTGGTGACGACCTGGGGCAGACTTTGGCCGGGCTCTCCTCGGGATTCCAGGGAACCACAATGGTTTAACCAGCAAATCTCCGAAAAATGGTGATTATGCTGGGGTCCACACAACTAGTGAGGACGGGCCGTTCAAGTATCAAGTGTCAAGTAAGTATTTATATGTTGTTACAATGATTTTAACCTTGTTCATTACTGAAGGGTAATATGTGGAGACTTGAGAAATAATCATAACAGCGGCACGGTTGGGAGTGCCATTCAAGTCGAGATTGTCTACTGCTACAGAATACAAGTCCTGTAAAAGCAATTAGGTAAAAACATACCGCACTGAACGACAATTTTCACCTACATATGCTTTTTCAGAGTGCTGTCCCCTCATTCTTGGCCCCAGTGTATCAAAGAGTAAACCAGAATGAGATATGATAGCGTTTTGGACGGAATCTTCCGGTCGCTTCAACATGGAAGTCAACGCAGAAAGGATGTGTGCTCCATAGCTTCTAAAAATAAATTAAACGATAGATGACGTTAAAACGACATCAATTACATCCTTAACTCACACGATCCTAATGCATTTACTGTAATGAATCAGATAAGAAAGACGACGAAGTGCACAGATCATTGAACGAGCCGCTCCGTTTCTACCAAGTTCAGTTATCAGCAAGACTAGCACTCGCGAGTGATTGAAACCCAACAGAAGGCTCTAAAATTTGAAAATAATTAGCAGGAAACAATGTAACAGGAGTTTGGATCAATATCAGCAAGATTACGACATGAATCACTAAAATAGGATAACGGATAAAGCTCTCGGCGTTGATCAATTCCTCAAGGTCTGCGCCATGCCTTCGACTTCATTAAGCATCGTTGGAGGTGATTGAATGCATATCTGGCCTTTACAATGAGATGCGGTGGCTTAACGATGTATCGACCCAGTGCTACTATCCTCCCGTTTATCACTAGTACAAGTTTAGCGATCCTGGAGGGACGCAGAGCTTGGTGGGCCAGGACCGCAGGGATCGATCCCGTGTGTTTTGAAGGGGGCCTCCAACCAATGCGATACAGGCGCCATGTGGGTGAATGTACCCATAATAAACGCGATCACAGACAAGGCTATAAAAAGGACGAATTCCAAATTAAACTAACCCTTAAGACTGCGTCAAGGGACTCTTCTGCATAAGTACGAATATCCTGATCAACATGATTGACCATTCTGAAGATAATCTCTACAGCCTTTGTTAACATGTCCCCATAACGGCGATCTGCCTATAAAGGAGCACCGTTAACATACAATGGATGGCTGAGACACTAGAATACTTAAAAGCCGAAGCCAAAAGTTATAAAAGGAAAATGACAAATTTAAAAAGTTACTTTATGCACACTATTAAAATCATTGGCCACAATAATTCCACGAATTTCCGTACACGCACAGCGCTCTTTGTCATAAGAAATCGATCTCCTAAACGAAAGTAATACCACGTGAAAACTGAAGAGGGGATACAGAAACGTATCTTGACCCTATTATATCTATTCTAGAAGAAAGCGAGTGCTTTCCCAACAACTACTGCTCGGGCAAAATATTCTGCAGTGAAATTCCGTCCAAAACTCTGAAGTGGTGTTCTTACAATGATTAACTAACCTGTTAACTGGTACGAGATCATTTGCTTTTAGTGCGGCCTCCAACGTGCTGATTGCTCTTTCAAGGCGCTCAATTTTTGTAGCTGCCATGTAGCAATCAATTCAGAAACGGGCTGTT
Source organism: Angiostrongylus cantonensis (assembly GCA_009735665.1). NCBI lineage: Eukaryota > Metazoa > Nematoda > Chromadorea > Rhabditida > Metastrongylidae > Angiostrongylus > Angiostrongylus cantonensis. Next base: position 623,380 of record MQTX01000100.1, read on the forward strand.
TATCAATCGGTATGAAGAGACCTGCACGTTATCTATGGGAGAATCCAGAACAATAAAAGAGAAGCAGACTGAAGAATGAACGAAGCTATGTATTTGGGAACTGGTACTTTAAGGGCTGTTTAAATATTTTAGGCGTCAGAATGGAGTCCACGGACACCACACCTTATTTAACGCGATGTTATAATATGCATGAGAAGGACTGGGTCTGTTGGAGTGGTGCAATTTGTAAGGTTTTCTTTTTTCCTTTTACAAGCATTTTAGAAGAGTGGTTGTTCTTTTTTGTAGTACTGAGTTTTGGTGCTTTTCTTTCCGTTTTTCGCGACCGTATCTGCGGCTTGGATTATAATGAGGAAGTTTATCGTCATTCACTTTTAGAACTAGGTTGTAATCTGCCATATGCCGCGCCGTTCTTCCACAGACTTTTTTGATTACCTAACTCGGCATCATATTTATCACAATGTGTAGATCCCAGCACTTCTTGCATTCGATTCGTTTACTGGCATCAACCATCCACCACGGTCTCCGAACTCCTTGCCTGTGTGGTTCTCCTGCTGTTTGAGAATTTTTTCGTGTTCGTTACCAGTGTTGTTGAATGCTCGGTCGAGCTGATTCTTCCAGGAATCTTAAGCTAGCCGTGCTAAGACGTTTCCAGGACGTGGATTGCCATCAGGATTTGTTCCTTTCCAATATTGGCGCTTTGTAAGCCTGAATGTTGTGGAAAAAATTGGAACGTCTTGTTCAGCTCAATAGTTCTTTAAAAAATCCGTGGTGGAGCGCTTTAACGGGTGCGTAGATAAGATTTCGCATTCGCAGGGATTACTAAGCGAGTCGTTAAAATATTCGAGAGGGTTACGTGAAAAATGTAGCATTACTGTTGGTTATGAATGTTCCGTATTGTTATTACTGGTGAAGAGACTGACTACATTCTTTGAACTAAATGGCGACGGTACTAGCTTTTCATTTACTGCGGACAGTTCTTCAGTAACTGAGATACTTGAGGACTTAGAGAGTGTAGAAGAAAGAACATAGAAGGGAATCTACTTTATTGCCACAAAGGTATGAATGGTGGTGTTCTCATTACAAAATATCTTGACGTTAGAATAGAAAGTGACAGAAATATACTTACTTAACACTTGAATGACCCGTCCTCACTGGTTGTGCGGGCGCCAGCATAATCTCTATTTTTCGGATATTTACTGGCTAAGCCATTGTGATTCCTTGGAATCCGAAGATCAGCCTAGCCAAAGTCTGACCCAGATCTTCAGCACCACTGGCAGTCGCAGCCCTTGTGGATCAAGGGAGATTTGCCACCATGCGACTTTGATACCAGGACGGTGGTTGATCTTGGTATTGGTTTACTCTTAGCTAGGGTTCTTGATGGAAACGCCGGGTTCCTTCTCAGTTTTGGAGACCTTGCCAAAGAGACGAATCCACCCACTGTACATCGCAGCTCGACATCCAGGAACACCTCCCATCCACGATGAGGTGGTAAACCGTTGGGAAGACAGAAATATTGTTTTCAGAAAACGAGTTTTTCAAACGAGAGGAGCACCAACATACCTTAGTACACTGGCGATGGTACCGATTAATGTTGTTTGACTCCTATGTATTTTTTCATAACAGAGGACCGGAAGGTGTTGAGAACTTCCCATTCCTATTGAAGTGTATCTGATTTGTTGCCGTTACATCATAAACAATTCACAAAACTTGGACCCCAAGCCAGATCGAACCATGATTAACCTTTCCGGGGGCTGGGTGGTGTTGTGTGTACCAAGCGAGTCCTCGGAAACGGTAATAATCATGGTTCGATCTGACCTGGGGTCGAAGTTTTGAGAATATCTCAGAATCACTGTGGTTGCGTTTCACACAATACCCTACCGGGAAAAGTTATGATACTCACTAAATAAAAGGTTGAAATTATAAACAGCTGTTCTATAATGTTATTCCAGTTTTCAAATTGTTGGAATTCTAGATTTTCAAAGAATTGAGGCGAAATTTTAATTTATAGGCATTCAATGGAAGCATAATAACTAAAATGTCAGCGATACCCTGTGGAATTCAATCACATCTTGCTGGTCATCTCTATCTTGCGGATTCGTTCTTTTGTTTTTGTTGAAAATATGAGGCTTAAAAAAGCTCTTAAAAAAAACTTTCTTCGCTCCAAAAAACAGCAAAATCTGGTAGTGATAGAATAGGAGAGCGTATGTTTTGTTGATAAAGCTCTTTAGACTGTAATATTCATCACCTCAGTAGATAACGTTCAGTAGGAGCTGCGATACGATTGTTTAAAGTTGAAAGCATCAGAAGGTGAAGCCATTTTCGGCTACATATGAGTTGCAGTCAATTGGTCTGCAATATCTTCAACATGGGATAGAACCTTTCGGGCATTGAAATATCACAGTACACTTAATTCGATTTTAAACTCTTCCAAAGAAGTGTTAATTTCATCCCTGACATAGATTATGCCAGCGAAAAGTGGGCCAAGTCTAATAACAATAATATAACATATAACATATAACAATTCTACTCGATATGAGTCCTATCTGAACACGATTATATTGCTGATAAGTATTATGTAACAAATCACAGGTGTCGTTGCATACATGTATATTGAACAACTATCCTCTTGTGCATGTATATCGTTGGCTTTTAATTGCTAAAAACCTGTTTCTTTCAGCATGAAGCTGAGATCACGTTTCAACACATTGAATGCTCTAGATAGGTATGAATTCGTGCCAAACTCGCGTAAGTACTACTTAAAATCTAGTCTAGACGTTGCCACAAAGTGACCATCAACGGAAATACATGAACAACTATGCTGGAAATACCAAAAAAAAAGCAAGATTTCAATGTGCTGTTGTCATTTTCATGGGTACACAGCACTGAGGATATCGAGCAACCTTATCCAACAACTAATGGTAAGCCTCGAACGTGATGCGACGAGATGCCAACTGATCACTGAATCATTCGACGTGAGTCAGTCACAACAACTGCATTAAGTTGTGACACCGTCATAATAATTCCGCCATGACAGTGTCCTGCATTATTTCGTTCTTTGGGGAGAGGAGCGGAGTGGTTAGTGATGCAGTCGATGAGGAAGCAAGGCGCTGCTTTGACCACCTCCCCAATGTTCTCCCTCAGTCCACTTGGGAACGTCTTAGCTCGGCTGTTTCCAAGAATGCAACGAGAGTCGACTCGGCCTTAGATGGAGTCCTCAAACAGCACTCGAAGCCACACGTAAAAGTTCGAATATCTCGGTGGATGGTGGATGCGACGAAAACGAATCGAATGCATGAAGTGCTGGGGTACGCACAGTAGATATGACGACGTTCATGTAAGTAAATAAATGTATTTCAAATGTATATTGTATATTTCATAACCACTAGTATAGCAATTTGGTTCAAAGGTGGTAAGATACTTAACTCATAAATATCCGTATGCAGTGACTATGGCGCTTGTGGCGCAGTGCTCGGAGGCGCCCTGCAACACACACATGGAATCAATTCCCGCGCCCATGGCTCACCAAGCCTTCCATCCCTCCGGGGTCGGCATATTGGAACCAGACTTGTCTGGGAGAACGTCAGCATTGACTCGATATATCAGTAGGCCACCATGAGTCATTGTAAAGGCCAAATATGCATCCAATCACCTCCGAACGATGCTTAGTGAAGTCGAATGTGTGACGCATCCCTCAGGGATTGATCAACGCCGAGTGCTTTATCCTTTTCTTTTATGCAGTGGCCGAAATACATATCCTTTCCGTTGTTTGTTTTACCACGAGTTTACTTACTTAACATTTCGCATTCATTGGTACAATTTATTCAACCCAGATGCATAACATGTCATCCCTGAGATGAGCTTTTATCCACACTTAGCAATTGACAAACAACATCTTTTTTTCGGGCGAATTTTGTAGTGCACTGCTGGCGGCGGGAAATTAGTCGTAGCCCCAAGCGCCCCTTATAGAATATTAGGCTTAGTCGCTATTTGTTAAAAACCTATAGAGCTTATTGGCCAGATAGCATCATAAGATGATGTTTTCTACGAGCACCATCACGTACTCATATTATTTGTAACATATCGCGAGGAACAGAGTATTATACTTGCATTAGTAATGTATTTACAACCCGGATGTCATAAATACACCGTTTACAGAAAAACGGCTGAAATGTCGAAGAGATTTATTGTCTGGTTTATCTGATCAGAATACGCTTCATGCCACACAAAAAATAAATTAGTGAGCATCTGGAAAGCTATGGATTAGGAGTCACTGTTTATGACGCAGAACTAAAACTGCCTCATTAGCAGTGTGACGACGTTACTGAAAGTGTGAAAACCTTTCTTGTGAAAATATTCTTCAACGAACGCTTCGATGGAAGTACAACATCTTCTCTAAGAAGCGAAAAAAGGAACATAAAGTCATCTGATTTACTCAGAAATGCTTCGTATGAAAATCTACAAAATGTTCATCCGATGCGAGTTGCTAATCAGTAATGTCAAGCCTTTTCTGATTATTTAAACCCATAAAGTAGGCTGCGAATATCGGAACCATGGTAAAGATGCACCGCTCAGCAAAAGTTCTATCATGGGGCATATTGGGGCATGCAACATTCCTAAAGGTCTTTTATTTCTGAGTAGAAACTTATGAAATAGGATCCTTGCTTTTAAATTGTTGACATTTATCTAGTTTATCCAAAAATTAAACAAGTCTCTCAAGATCCTTCAATACCGAACAGTTCTTCAATTCGGTTATGTGCACTTCTGAACTTGTTTTTACATTTGTCTCCAGAAACTCGAGCTAAAACATCAACGTGGAATAGCACGAGCTGCAAGCAGCCGCGAACTAGCGTCCGAACTTGCGAAACAATGCAGACAGGCGGTAAAAGAAGATCTTAAAGAGAGAAGAGCAGCAGTAATGATTGAAGCTGCAGAGGCTGGGAAAGGCATTCGCTAAGCCCACCGAAGCTTCGCCAATTACATGACCAAGATGATTGCGCTCCGACGCCCAGACGGAACTGTTACAGCGATGATTAGAAAATCTGAAGAACCTTCCGCGGGTCCTCATGAACACACTGGCTAGGCTCTTCACACGCTACCTGTCTGAATGCAGAGTACTTACTCAGTGGAAGACCAGCAAGACGGTGTTATTATTCAAGAAGGGTGACCTAAACGTTGTAGGCAACTATCGCTCAGTCTGCTTGTTGTGTGTCGTCTACAAACTTTTCACTCGAGTCATCCTAAGCAGGATTGACAGAACACTGGACGAAGGACAGCCATGTGAGCAAGCAGGGTTTCGAAAAGGATTTAGTACGATGGACCACATTCACATGATAACAAGGCTCATTGAAGTATCGCGAGAGTAAAAAAGGCCGCTCTATCTCACTTTCATCGACTTACAGAAGGTCTTTGATTCAATCGAGATAGAAGCAGTCATGGAAGCCCTTGGTAGTCAAGGAATTCCTACTCAGTACGTAAAGATTCTTCGTTAACTGTACAAAAATTTCACAATCAATATTCCACCATTCTACAACGTAATAACATTGACGTCAAAAGAGGAATTAGGCACTGCGATACAATCTCGCCATAATTATTTACCGCCACCGTCCAGAACGTTATGCGTACATTGGAATGGGATAATATGGGAGTGAAAATCGATGGTCGGCAGTTACATCACCTTCGCTTTGCTGATGATATCATCCTTATAACACCAGACATTAGCCAAGCGGAACGCATAGATGCACCGCTCAGCAAAAGTTCTATCATGGGGCATATTGGGGCATGCAACATTCCTAAAGGTCTTTTATTTCTGAGTAGAAACTTATGAAATAGGATCCTTGCTTTTAAATTGTTGACATTTATCTAGTTTATCCAAAAATTAAACAAGTCTCTCAAGATCCTTCAATACCGAACAGTTCTTCAATTCGGTTATGTGCACTTCTGAACTTGTTTTTACAACATTTATGTGCTATTTAATCCACTGGTCGTTCTTTTGTTTGTACGAGTAATAAGTAATATCCCGTTTCATGACAGTACTAGGAAACAGCAGAATACAAAATGTACAAACATTGAAGCGATTTCAATACGAATCCATCTTATGTACTAGATTGCATTCGTTCCTGCAATGCTGCAGCAGTATTGTATTGAAAGAATTTGGTGAAGTATATCGCCTCCATCAGATTCACAACCAATTTTTCACTGAAATATGGAAGTGCTCTAGTTCGTACAGTATTATTTCATGTTTATTTCTTCTTATTTGGCGGCTTCTAATTAACACTTTCTTGAGGACTACCGTTCTTCGAAAACTGTCGTGTAGCAAATGCGTGTCAACTCGTCCTTCGTGCTAACTAGTTGTCAGTGATACGTGGAAAAGAAGAAACCACACCTTGATTTGTGTTGATCATCAAATTGTGGTGAAAATACGACAATCTCCGTAGCGAGAAGTTTTGAAAGATGCAGTGTAAGAACTGTCCGCAGAAATTCACAAACAATGACACCACTTTCGGTTGGAGTACCGACAGCTGGTGCGTCCGCTACATCGAATCCGAATCAAACAGTATTTCAGCGTCCGTCAAAGAGTATTACAATAGAGTTTGGCTCACAATTATTCCGATTACGTGAGCTACTAACCTGTTCACTATATACTATATAGAGTGCTTCTTGCATAACCTTAGCAATACCACGTTTTTCCACTTCATCCATATAAAAGGTGCGAATACCGAAAGGTTCGAAAAGTTCCTTAGCTTCGTCGTTTTTCCAATGTGTACCAAAACAGTCGTGAGTTCGTTGGAATGTTATTGACATGCCGTCAAGGATATTCTGTCGTTATAATGCACACCCGTTTTTTTTACTGGATTCCAGAAGTCCTGGGTTTACTGGACAATTCCAGAAGCCCCACACTCAACGCTGGACGTGGGAATCTCCCATCTGCCCTAATGTATGCGTCAGAAATCTGGTCGCTGTGTAAGCAGGATGAAAGATCACTCAGCATTATCGAACGCGTAGTCGAAAGGACGATGCTAGGAGTATCATGTTTCACACAAGTAAGGGATTAGATCCGAAGCTCCGCTCTGCGTTAACGATCAAAAATCAAAGATGCCGTTCTGTACGCCAAACAGTCGAATATAAGGTGGCCCGGACACGTAATGCGTGTGAATGATAACCCATGGACAAGAGCCGTTAGTGACTGGATTCCTTGGAATGTCAAACGTACTGCAGGTGGACCACCGACCCGATGATCAGAGTTTTTCACGAAGAGCCTGGAAGAAGGATATGATGCTCGACGAGTTACTAGAGCGAGCAGAACCCACTGGGCTACTCTTGCGCGCGACAGGGATATGATAGTAAATAGAAAGTTTTGTCTAACCGATGTTGCTGTTGTCCCAAAATTCTACACTGGATCAGACCACCGTCTCCGCGCAAGATTCTATTTATCGCGGACAGAAGAAAAAGCCGCTAAATTCAAAAACCGAAGTCCCAGAACCACCACAAACTGGGACTTATTCAACTCATTAGTCGGCTTCGAGGATCAACGGGACTACAGGTGATACAAGCGACAGGTGATAATGCACATCAGTGGTGACATTGGAAAAGTAGAAACTGCATAAATTATAGGTAATGGTTAATTTTAGAAAAGTAGTTGCACAAAATGCTTCAAGAAAGCGCTAGTCAGTGTAACGCTAACCTGTTCTTTCTTCTTATAACTTCGAATACCGACCATACACATGTTATGAGGAAGAATTTTTGGAGTTTAATCACTAATTTGCACCAATTCCTTTTCCCCAAAGCCTAGAAGATGCGCCAGTGGGATTCGGTGTAGATTTCCTGATGGTGATGATGACGGTGTATGTGCATCCTAAAAAAATGATATCAGCTTGGTTCATTTTTGCTGAGCGCGAAGTAGATGTTCTTAAACAGTTTTTCATCACATCGTTTGACATTTTGGCGAAGTCAACACCCAGCGCACGTATCCATTTCTTTGTTGTCAGTTGTTTAATTCTAACATTTTTTTTTGCTTACTACTGTTAACTTGGGATATTTGTTGCCATTCCGTGTGTGTCACTGTTAATGTCTTGTCAACCTACAGAGTGTCGAAATAATTCACGGAATTTTTTACTTATATATTCAATACATAGTGCTTCTTACCATATGTGCATCGACCCAGACGAGGCCAAGATCACCGTACGGTCGAATCGTTGACGTTACTCCACTCCATGTTCCAATTGCACAGCTGTGTTCTCCCGCAAATACAAGTAGATTTTCCTTATTCTCGATGACTTTTCTTGTTTGAAGCGCTAGTTTTCGGCATGTCTAAAACACTAGAGGAGGTAAACTGGGTATTTATCCCTAGAATATGGTGAAAAACTTTCGAGTCATGTGAGGGGTAGGAATACGAGAAAGAAAGACCGTAATAGAAAGAACAAAATGTCTGATTACCCAACCTTTGGCGTGACACTTCTGACCTATCCGATAGAATAGTGATGGAATAGAATGGGTTAAGTTAACGGTCTAATATCGCAAATCCTAACAAATTTGATTTTAGTCCTTGTTCTTTTAAGAGTTTACTAATCGAAATTTTCAGTACAACGAATCACGAATTTCCAGAGTCTACCTGTGTGACGCCAGAGAGCGCCGAAAAATGTCAGCCAGTCTGGACTTCTTCAGCGACGCCTTTCCATTTGATGGAACACGTATTCCTGGCAGGAATTTCGAGTTTCGTAAAATGTTCACTGCATTTTCGCATCCAAGATGTCTACAAGAAATGCACTTTTGAACGCTGCGCAGTACAAGGTATAGTGCTTGCTGCTGCACTACTCAAAAAAATGAAAATGAAAATGTGACCGTGTCGAAGTCAACACCCAGCGCACGTATCCATTTCTTTGTTGTCAGTTGTTTAATTCTAACATTTTTTTTTGCTTACTACTGTTAACTTGGGATATTTGTTGCCATTCCGTGTGTGTCACTGTTAATGTCTTGTCAACCTACAGAGTGTCGAAATAATTCACGGAATTTTTTACTTATATATTCAATACATAGTGCTTCTTACCATATGTGCATCGACCCAGACGAGGCCAAGATCACCGTACGGTCGAATCGTTGACGTTACTCCACTCCATGTTCCAATTGCACAGCTGTGTTCTCCCGCAAATACAAGTAGATTTTCCTTATTCTCGATGACTTTTCTTGTTTGAAGCGCTAGTTTTCGGCATGTCTAAAACACTAGAGGAGGTAAACTGGGTATTTATCCCTAGAATATGGTGAAAAACTTTCGAGTCATGTGAGGGGTAGGAATACGAGAAAGAAAGACCGTAATAGAAAGAACAAAATGTCTGATTACCCAACCTTTGGCGTGACACTTCTGACCTATCCGATAGAATAGTGATGGAATAGAATGGGTTAAGTTAACGGTCTAATATCGCAAATCCTAACAAATTTGATTTTAGTCCTTGTTCTTTTAAGAGTTTACTAATCGAAATTTTCAGTACAACGAATCACGAATTTCCAGAGTCTACCTGTGTGACGCCAGAGAGCGCCGAAAAATGTCAGCCAGTCTGGACTTCTTCAGCGACGCCTTTCCATTTGATGGAACACGTATTCCTGGCAGGAATTTCGAGTTTCGTAAAATGTTCACTGCATTTTCGCATCCAAGATGTCTACAAGAAATGCACTTTTGAACGCTGCGCAGTACAAGGTATAGTGCTTGCTGCTGCACTACTCAAAAAAATGAAAATGAAAATGTGACCGTGTGCAGGAATAAGAGATATTAAATGATCTAAATCGTAATTTCAATTTTGCTTTTTATATTCGTTCGATCAGCTTCAAAGTGCACTTTTCTGCATTTTTAAGTTACTTTGTTGTTTTTGTGTCAACTTTTCCCTGAATTAGTTCATTTTCATCAAAATGAAAAAACCAAGCTTGAAGGACGCAACACATCAACGCAGAGGTACGAGAACTTGCTCAAGAATTGAGAATAAAGATAGGAACAACGTCGCAGCACTTTTAACGAATTAAAAGCTGAAGAAATCTTTTTCGAGTCCTAGAGAAACTATTACAGCGAGGAACTGGGAAGGCTGATAAAATTCGTCAAGAACCGAGACGTCTGCGATTGGCATTGATAAATGAGAAAGGAATAATTTTGTTGCATCCTAAAATGCAATAGAACACTGTGAGGCGTACATAAATTCTTAAGACATGAAAATGCACATCATCATGCATGCTTATCGGACCTCTCGTCGACGGGCTCCTCTTCTTGTGCACTTCGACAACCACCTGTTGGAATAATATTCGAAAACAAAGCTGTTGCCACGGTTAAAAATAATCCAGAGCACTTATGAGCAATCTGCAGTTGTGTTGACTATAAGGGTAGATAAGGTTAACAGTGAGCTGCGGTATGCACATGCTGTTTGTTTCTGTATTTGGTTACACCACCATTTTTCTTTTCTTTAGAAAAGAAATGATGATTAGATAGGTTAGCCACTGTCCTACTGTGTTCGGAATGGTGTCACAAAGAGTGGAAAGAAGTCTGTCCACGATTTCTTCCAATGATAACTGAAAAAATATGGTTTCTATGTAACTAATGTACGAGCAGTCGTTCATTCAACGAAATAGTTCCTAAATTGCTTTAGTGTTAGTGTGAAAAATGTGAAATCGCTAACGAATTACTTCCTCTTAATTGAAATAAAACGTTATCTTGAGATTGACTGATGTGATTTAAGAAGGATTTCAGAAACGCTGGAATCAAAGAAGAAAAATGAGGAAGAACCACTGTCATTATGATGGAATGCTTTGCAGTAGATTAACCCATCATTAGATAAAAAGTGTCTTAATGGTAATTATTAATCCAACAATTAACTCATCTAATCAAAGTTGATTTTCTTTGTGGTCACTATTTTAATTACCCATGCAACGAATTCATCACAGTGACAGTAGCCTGATACTAAGAACCTGGCCTCTTGAAACGGATATCGCCATATTGTATCCATTTGAAATCCGTCCTCGACTAACAGAGTGCGAAGGTACGAACCATGTAAAAACCAAATTATCCCTTACTTTTATTGAATATAAACGTCTACATGGCTCATGTTTCACGAAAAATTTAAAAGGATGGGTACGATCTGTCAATCTCTTAACATTTCAGAGGAGACTTATTGTTTCCTATGTTTGTTTTGATAAGTGAGTATTCAATGATTGTTAAACTTACAACAATGCAATCAGTTAAAACCGACAGTTTGATAAGAAGCTACGAAGGGCATCGTTGAGTCTCCTGGTCAGAGACGTTCTCAGCAACTAGTACTTTTGTCCTTTTAATGTTTCGTGTTTTTCACATTTAGCTCAGCAGTTGTACTTTCGAGTTTCGCGTTTCTATTTCTACATTAACGTCGCTTCCCCGTTTGCCTTCCTTACACGGGCTAGCTAGACGAAATGAACTCATTGCTGTATCAAAGAGGGTTCGATGAATGGGGTGTTTATTGGTCATGTAAGATAGAGAGGTTTCTGTTAACACAAAGAGATTTCAGCTACCCCTTTATCTTTGTTTGAAATGAGTTAATGGTATTTTCCAAAGAGATCTTGTGATTAAAGTTTGGGCTCGATTGAGTACTATAGATTGCTACTACAATATTTTGATTTCCAAGAAATCTAGTCGGAAAAAATAACTTGCTAATCGGTAATCGCATAAAAGAAACAGAAAATATTTGCTAGCATCCATCACCCACCATCCGACCGGTTATCGAACGATTCTGGTTGCAGTCAATAACGCTTTTCTAGTGAAATATAAACACAAACCAGTGTTCTTTGTGTCGAACGCTTGACGTCAATTTCAATGCTTGTGATTAAGACACGCTTGTGGGAAAGTGGATCGATTTATTCAACACACCTTTTTTCGCGTCACCCCTTTGATGATCTTAATTTTTGGCTATTTAAATGTCTTTCAGGTTTCCACGAATGCGTTAAGGCAGCGACAACTATAGAGTTAAAGTTAGAAGTTAGTTAGTCCTGTTAGACACTCTCATGGAGAACCTAGAATTTTAGCGTAATGAAATAGTAGATCTGTTTTTAGGGTTTATATTTTGATTAATAAGGTTTGAAATCTAGTCAGACCTCATACCCACTTCACTGGTTTTTAGCACATCATCGTGGATAGGGGTTTCTAATGGATGCCACTTGAAATCAGCTGCATCACCTGTTGTCCTTTGATCATCGAGCAACTCCACCGGGCCCTAGCTAATCTTCTATTTTACCCTTAGCGTGCAAGAGTAGTCCAGAGGGTTCTCGCTATAGCGACTCGTTGCGCGTTATATCCCTCTTCTAGGGCTTTCGTCGAGAAGTCTAACCATCGGGTCGGTGGTCTTCCTGCGGTACATTTCACACCCCCAGAGATCCAGCCATTAACGGTTGTTGTCTATCACTTGTCGTTCATACGCGTTTTGTGTCTGGACTGACTTATATTCTATATTTGGTGTATAAAACGGCACCTTTGGTTTTTGACCGCGGACATAGACCGGAACTTCGCGTCCCATGTCTCACTTGCGTGGTACAGGAGACTCCTAGCGTCGTCCATTGGATTGCGCGTTCAGTAACGCTGTCTCATATTTCGTTTGCTTACGTAACGATCAAGCTTCCGACGCAAACCTTAAAGCAGAAATAATCGTGGAGTCGAAAAAGTGGGCGCAGAGTTGAGTGTTCTTTGTTCTCTTCACTACATCCTCGATGTTCTTGAAAGCCTCCCAAACCGCTCGCTTTCTCTTGCTCAACTGTGAAGCTAAGAGCTCATCATGTTGATTTTCCAAACTAATTAGACATGACTGGAGCATTCGGGGATATTCGTTCCGTTAAGCGTGAATGGGGCATACGAAACCAGTCCGTTCCTCATGAACATCGGTTTTGTGAGATTTGATCGAAGACCAATTTCTTTCCACAGACGTTATCAAACTCAGTTAGTATTTTTGTTCTGTAGCGCATAGTGGTATAAAAACCATATCATCAGCAAAGTTAATATGGTGTAATTGCCGACAATAGATTTTCACTCATGTGTTGTCCCATTCCAATGTTAGCATGACGTCTTTGACGGTATCACGTGTTACCTGTATCACCTATAGGCCCGTTGATTGTCGAACGACTCGAGCGATTAGCTGTAAATCTTCCATTTTCCCCTGTAGCATGCATGAGTGGCCCAGTCGGTATTGCTCGCTTTAGGGACTCATTGAGCATCATATCTTTCTTCTAGGCTTTTGGTGAAGAACTCTGACCATCAGGTCGGTGCCCTTCCTGGAGTACGTTTGACATCTCGAGGAATCCAGTTACTAAAGGCACCTGACCATCAGTTGTCGTTCACACGATTTCGATCTTTAATCGTTGACGCAGGTCAGAGCTTCGGATCACTTTTGTTATTTGCGTGACCCTGGGATACTCCTAGCATAGTCCTTTCGACTGCGCGTTCAATAACGCTGAGTGATTTTTCATCGTGTTTATGCAGCGATCAGGTTTCTGACGCTTACGTTAACGCAGAAAGAATCGTTGCGTCGAAAAGGTGGGCACGAATGTTGTCGGGTGTTCTTTGTTCTCTTCACTACATTCTCGATGCTCTTGAAAGCCCCCCAAAACGCTCGTTTCCTTCTGCTCAATTCTAGAGTTAAGTCGTTCATCATGCTGATTTTCCGACCTCGATAGACATAACTGGAGGATTCGGGGATATTCGTTCCGTTAAGCGTGAATGTGGCATACGAAACCAGTCCGTTCCTTATGAACATCGTTTTGTCGGATTTAATCGAAGGCCAATCTTCCCACAGGCTTCATCAAAACCGGCAAGCATTCGTTCCGCTTGGCTAATGTTTGGAGTTATAAGGACGATGTCATCAGCAAGACGAATATGGTGTAATAGGCGCTCATCTATTTTCGCTCCCATGTTGCCCCAGTCTAATGTTCGCATGGCGTTCTCGAGGGTGGCGGTGAATAACTTTTGCGAGATGGTATCGCCTTGCCTAACCCCTCCTTTGACGTCGATGTTAATATCTTTGCAGAATAGTGATATCTTGGTTGTGAAATTTCTTTTCAGCTCACAAAGAATCCTTACATACTGAGTAGGGAGTTCCTGACTATCAAGAGCTTCCATGGCTGCTTCTATCTCAATTCAGTTAATGGCCTTCTTTAGATCGATGAAAGTGAGACAGGGCGGTTCCTTGTACTCTCGCGATACTTCAGTGAGTCTTGTTATCGTGTCGATATGGTCCATCGTAGTAAATCCTTTTCGAAACCTTGCTTGCTCACATGGTTGCCTTTCGTTCAGTGTTCTGTCAATTCTGACCCCTTTATTCTCATTGATGCAGGGGGACATGGCTATTGAGGAGATCCGGTTGGTGGTCGGAAATGCTTTTTTCCATTGGCTTTCTGGAAGCTGTAACTGTTTATTCGCCTGATGTCTCGATGTCTTCGTGTTTACCTGAACTGACGATCCGAGTCAATGGTCCACAGTCGTTGGTTGTTCTTCAGTGAGGGCACTCGGTCGAGTCGAGGCAACCTCACCTAGCACCGCTCTTTTATACTGGAGGGTTGTTGTTGACAGTAAATATCCGTCAATATATCTGTGTATATGCTTACGAACTGTCTTGCTGAGCCCATGCGAGATTTCTATGAGTTTTCGGTGTTGTTGTTCTTGTTGCTGTTGTTCTTGTTGTTGTTGGGGCGCCGAAATGTCAGCCATCGAACAACGCCTGCAACAACAACAACAACAGCAACTTGTTCCGTCAACTGAGCGAAGGCAGTTTGCAAGAAGGAATGTATAGGTATATTTATTTATACGATCTTATAAACTGATCTTGTTGAGCTCGAGGTTGCCATAGATTTTCGTTGCCGTTGTTGTTGTTGTCGCTGTCGTTGTCGTTGTTGTCAGTGTCGTTGGTCGACCGCTGATCGACGATTTCGCCTTTCTTGGAGCCGTGCTTGCTTTCTGTGTCCCACTCACCACAACACGGCTCTGAGGAGGGCGGAATCGCGGAAACGTCAGCCATCGATCAACAACACCACTAACAACAACAAAAAACAACAACCACTACAACCACTACAACAACACCGACAATGGTAACTTATACCAACCTCGCATTAGCTCAACAAGATCAGTCTATGAGATCATGTAAATAAATATATCAACTGTTCATACTGAGGTTTATAGAAAGTCGATCTTTTGATTTATTAGGAAATATATAAATATAGCGGCACGTGTGGCACAGTGGTTGGAGGCGCCGCTGCGACACGCAAGTGGAATCGATCCCTGCGCCCACGGCCCACCAACCCTTCCATCCCTCCGGGGTCCGCAAATTGGTACCAGAGTTGTCTGGGAGGATAGCAGCACTGGCTCGATAAATCGGCAGGCCACCGCGAATCCTTGTAAAGGCCAGATATGCATTCAATCACATTCGAACGATGCTTAATGAAGTCGAATGCATGGCGCATCCTTCAGGGATTGTTCAACGCCGAGAGCTTTGTTCTTTTTTAGCTTTTATATAATAATAAACGCACTTTTTTGACTAATTATTTACTATGAATTCGTCGTTTTCTCTCTTAGCAATCGCGAGGTTCTTAAACAGCATACGTCTACTTCCATACAATAACACACATACAGCACAATCGTAGCTGAAGTTTCAGCAGAATTGCCTTCTTCAGAGCCGCTTTTTTCATCTGTCTTCCACCGTGGAAGAACAGTCGCTCAGAGTCGCATATGGCTGACGACGACTAATTGTTTACTGTCGACTCTTTTTAATGGCAGGGTATATATTGCAAACTATAACTTCAGTGATGCTGAGATGTTTGCAAAACTGCGAACCCGCTGACGGGTTATTACTGGAGGCAGAGATAGATAGAAGTTGCTGAGAGACAGACGAAAAGAAGGGTCCACATGGTGTGGTGGTGGACGCGTTAATCCCCGGAAAGGACCACAGCGCCTTCATTCCCCACCGCAGAGACCTGCGATCCACAGTTTTGCAAACATCTCGGCATCACTGAAGTTATAAGCGCACTGTAGCAATGGCAACAACGGCGACTTTGCACTTTCTTTGGGGCATACGTGAAGTCAGAAGATGGACTGGATTTCCTTGCTGCGTCGAATTGGTATACATCTTCTTTATGTAGGTAAGATTATACGTGCCTCAGCTCTGTATGCGATTAGAGGAATTGCATGAGATTTTATTCAATCTGGTCTTTCTAACAAATCAGCAATATTCTTGGAGTGCCTTGAATGCAGCCCGTAAATTGGTAGACATGCAGAAATCATGGAAAACATCTTCCTTGGTCTAAAAACTTGTCCATGACCATTATCTATATTGATTCAGTCACACTTCCATTTTTGAAAAAGTTCCTACGAACACGGCATAATTCGGTGTGTTGCTGCCACCAAGTGCACAAACTAGGGTGTTCTTTGGTCTTGTAAATGTGTTCCTTTTGCGCGGAATGTGTTGTCGGAATACTGCTCAACCTTCAAAAGGCACGATGGACTCGGTAACACAAACAATGAAGTCTTTAAGTTCACTTGAAATTTCTATTGATCTTCGACAAATTGTCTTAGCATGTAAAACTTCTCTCGTCAGTTGTATGGTTTCAGCGAAATAAAGATGAGTCAACAGCCTTAAATGTTGGTGTCTCGTCATACATTGAAATCCAAGAGACCTGCACAAACCTAATTAGAAGTCTTGGTTTATTTTCAAAGTAATGTTTAATGACCACTTATTTTTCTATCCTTCGCAATTGATATAATAAGTCGTCCACCACACGGTCACATGCCTTTCAGTTCTGAATAAACATGTCTAAGCTTAGAGCGCCTAATTTATTGAAATAAAAAACAAAAGAGTTTCTGGAAACATATCAAATTTTTTTATCCTTCAGGAAAAGATTGGTTTCTGGTGCCCAGAGAATGCATTTTTCGGATTTTTTTTTTCGTTGCTTTTAATTCGAACTGCAAAGTGATTGGACAAGTGACGTTCCATAACGTGTTGTTGATGTTTGTAATTGCTGCTCTTGTTTCTTAAACTATGAAATTTGGAACTCAATCTTTAATTTTTGGAGATTTGGGTTTCAAATAAAGCTAGCACGTCTTCTAGTAGTTCCCACAACCAACTTTCTGTTAACCTCGGCGTTGATCGAACAATTTTTTATATTTATTTAAGTAATTTTTTATATTCTTGTTGAGGAAACGCGAGGTGCTATTTCATTTCTTTATTTACGAACAAGCTGATTTTTGGCGAGTTTCGCCTTCATCATAGCCTGGAAAGGTCATATTGATCGCAATCTACCCAGCCAAACACCCCCACAACGAAACAAAGAAGATGCTAAATCAAGATTTCAATCACATTGAGCACAGAAAAGCTTTCTTGCGCACTCACCACTTTCTATGAGTCCTCCACCGTGTACGTCAAGTGGAGACCAATCGCACAGAGTTCACATAGAAGGACAATGTGCCCCTCACAGAATAAACACTATCCGATATCATACATGATTATGTGGTATTCCTTCCTGCGGTTAATTTTCGGATCCTTGGAACTAATCCAATTTGCCTTGCGGGTTTTGCGTGTTTGTGCTTCCCATTCCTGTGCGACGACTGCAATTTTTACTTCGAAATCTTCCCTGTTATGTCTTTTTATAACGCGCGCAGGGTTGTCTGCCGGTTTCGCTAGTGTATTCGTCCCCGCACGCTTTACAAGAGATCAAATCAACTGTGCCCGACCTCATACAATCACCGTCTCTACCGTTAGGGCAAATTGCACTATTCTGAATTGCGCATAGACTGTCGTACAGGCGGTTGCAAATTAGCTAGTGCCTTAGAGTGCTCGGTGGTATTTCATTTGCTTTTACCGAATTCTCTAGACCGGCCGTTCTTGAGCAACTTTTCTTAGCAGTCTCAGGACTTCCGCTCTCGTCCTGTGTACACGCTGGTTACTGTTCGCAACATTTTCTGTCCTAGAACAGCTATAAAATATTGCCTGAGAAGGGCCGGTGCAGAGAATTAGGTAATCGTAAATGAAATATCACCGAGCACTCTAAGACGCCTACTTGTTCGCAACTGTCTGTATGGCCGTCTTTGTGTCACCTGTATCACCTCTAAGCCCGTTGATTGTCGAGCGACTCGAGCGGGTGCCAGTAAATCCTCCATTTCTCCCTGTCCTGTGCAAGAGTAGCCCAGTGGGTTCTACTCGCTCTAGGGACTCGTCGAGCATCATATCTTTGCTCTACGCTCTTCGTAAAGAACTCTGACCATCGGGTCGGTGGCCTTCCTGCAGTACTTTTGAAATACCGAGTAATCCAGTCACTAACGGCTCTTGTCCATTGGTTATCATTCACACGCATTACGTGTCCGGCCCACCTTATCTTCGACTTTTTGGCGTATAGGACGGCATCTTCGATTTTTGAACGTTGACGCAGGTAGGAGCTTCGGATCCCTTCCCTTACTTGTGTGAAACAGGATACACCTAGCATCGTCCTTTCGACTGCGCGTTCGATAACACTGAGTGATCTTCCATCGTGCCTACGCAGCGACCAGGTTAGGAAGAACCGTTGAACCGAAAAGATGGGCACGTAGTCGGGTGTTCTTTGTTCTATTCACTACATCCTCGATGCTCTTGAAAGCTCCCCAAGCCGCACGTTTCCTTCTGCTCAGCACTCTGGAGTTAAATCGTTCATCATATTGATCTCCCGACTTAGATAGACATAACTGGAGCATTCGGAGATATTCGTTCCGTTGAGCGTGAATGAGGCAAACGAAACCAATCCGTTTTTCATGAACATCGTTTTCTTGAGATTTAGTCGAAGACCAATCATTCCACACGCTTTATCAAAGTCAGCAAGCATACGTTCCGCTTGGCTAATGTCTGGTGTTATGAGAACGATATCATCAGCGAAGCGAGGGTGATGTATCTGCCAACCGTCGATTTTCACTCCCATATTATCCCATTCCAATGTTCGCATGACGTTCTGGAGGGTGGCTGTAAATAATTTTGGCGAGATTGTATCGCCTTGCCTAACTCTTCGTTTGACGTCAACGTTAATATTGTTGTAGAATGGTGAAATCTTGGTTGTGAAATTTTTGTACATCTCACGAAGAATTTTTAGGTACTGAGTAGGAACTCGCTGACTACCAAGGGCTTCCATGACTGCTTCTATCTCAAGTGAATCAAAGACCTTCTGTAAATCGATTAAAGTGAGGCAGAACGGTCTTCTGTACTCTCGCGACACTTTAATGAGCCTCGTTATCGTGTGAATGCGTACTAAATCCTTTTCGAAACCCTGCTTGCTCACATAGCTCTCCTTCGTCCAGTGTTCTGTCAAACCTGTTTAGGATGACTCGAGTGAAAAGTTTGTAGACGACAGACAGCAAGCAGATTGGGCGATAGTTGCCTATATCGTGTAGGCGACCCTTCTTGAGCAATAACACGGTCTTGCTGGTCTTCCACTGACTAGGGACCTTGCATTCAGACAGGTAACGCGTGAGGAGCCGAGTCAGTGTGTTCACGAGTACTAGCGGAAGGTTCTTCAGATGTTCTGATCTTACCCTGTCCGGACCTGGTGCTGTTCGATTTTTCACCGACGAAGTGGCATGTCGGATTTCGGAAGGGAGAACCGGTGGTACAGCATATCCATCCTCTTTTATT
>MQTX01000100.1:644608-678550 GCA_009735665.1 Angiostrongylus cantonensis
ACGCATTACGTGTCCGGCCCACCTTATCTTCGACTTTTTGGCGTATAGGACGGCATCTTCGATTTTTGAACGTTGACGCAGGTAGGAGCTTCGGATCCCTTCCCTTACTTGTGTGAAACAGGATACACCTAGCATCGTCCTTTCGACTGCGCGTTCGATAACACTGAGTGATCTTCCATCGTGCCTACGCAGCGACCAGGTTAGGAAGAACCGTTGAACCGAAAAGATGGGCACGTAGTCGGGTGTTCTTTGTTCTATTCACTACATCCTCGATGCTCTTGAAAGCTCCCCAAGCCGCACGTTTCCTTCTGCTCAGCACTCTGGAGTTAAATCGTTCATCATATTGATCTCCCGACTTAGATAGACATAACTGGAGCATTCGGAGATATTCGTTCCGTTGAGCGTGAATGAGGCAAACGAAACCAATCCGTTTTTCATGAACATCGTTTTCTTGAGATTTAGTCGAAGACCAATCATTCCACACGCTTTATCAAAGTCAGCAAGCATGCGTTCCGCTTGGCTAATGTCTGGTGTTATGAGAACGATATCATCAGCGAAGCGAGGGTGATGTATCTGCCAACCGTCGATTTTCACTCCCATATTATCCCATTCCAATGTTCGCATGACGTTCTGGAGGGTGGCTGTAAATAATTTTGGCGAGATTGTATCGCCTTGCCTAACTCTTCGTTTGACGTCAACGTTAATATTGTTGTAGAATGGTGAAATCTTGGTTGTGAAATTTTTGTACATCTCACGAAGAATTTTTAGGTACTGAGTAGGAACTCGCTGACTACCAAGGGCTTCCATGACTGCTTCTATCTCAAGTGAATCAAAGACCTTCTGTAAATCGATTAAAGTGAGGCAGAACGGTCTTCTGTACTCTCGCGACACTTTAATGAGCCTCGTTATCGTGTGAATGCGTACTAAATCCTTTTCGAAACCCTGCTTGCTCACATAGCTCTCCTTCGTCCAGTGTTCTGTCAAACCTGTTTAGGATGACTCGAGTGAAAAGTTTGTAGACGACAGACAGCAAGCAGATTGGGCGATAGTTGCCTATATCGTGTAGGCGACCCTTCTTGAGCAATAACACGGTCTTGCTGGTCTTCCACTGACTAGGGACCTTGCATTCAGACAGGTAACGCGTGAGGAGCCGAGTCAGTGTGTTCACGAGTACTAGCGGAAGGTTCTTCAGATGTTCTGATCTTACCCTGTCCGGACCTGGTGCTGTTCGAATTTTCACTGACGAAATGGCATGTCGGATTTCGGATGGGAGAACCGGTGGAACAACGTATCCATCCTCTTTTATTTCATAAGACGGGAGGTGGACGTGGCTGTCGAAGAGATCTGAGTAGTATTCGTGGATGATTTTGTCCATTGCCTTTCTGGAAGCTGTTATTGTTCCGTCTAGGCGTCAGTGTGCAATCATCTTGGTCTTGCAATTGGCGAAGCTTCGGTGGGCTTTGCGAATGCTCTTCGCAGTCTCTGCAGCTTCGACCATTACTGCTGCTCTTCTCTCTTTAAGATTTTCTTTTATCGCCTATTTGCATTGTTTCGCAAGCTCGGACGTTAGTTCACGGTTGCCTGCAGCTTGTGCAATTCCACGCTGGCGTATCAGCTCAAGAGTTTCTGGAGACAGACGTCTCTTGGTGACCTTCGAACTCTCAGCTTTCATGGCGCTAACGTGAAGATGTTCAATGAGCCGATCGTATTCCTCGTCGATGCCGTCGACAACGGCATCTTCCTAACAGCGGACTAATGAGTTGAACAAGTCCCAGTTTATGGTGGTTCTGGGACTTCGGTTTTTGAATTTAGCGGCTTTTTCTCCTTTCCGCGAGAAATAAAATCTCGCACGAAAGAGACGGTGGTCTGATCCCGTGTAAAATATTTTGGGAGAACAGCGACATCGGTTAGGCAAAACTTTCTATTTACTATGATGTGGTCTATTTCGTTATGGTACTCTCCATTGGGAGGTTCCCACGTCCAGCGTTGGGGGTGGGGCTTGTGGAATTGCTAGTTACCATGGATGGTCTCGGTCGCCATGATAAACTCAGAGAGTCGCTTACTCTTTTCGTTCCATTCTAATCCGTGGGTTCCAATGTGACGTTCCTCAGACGTTCTTCTTGGTCCAATCTTGGCATCGAAACTCCAATGATGACCTTGAAGAATGTATGGTCTTTTCTGTAGAACTTCTCGAAGTCCATGTAGAAGGCTTCGACTTCTTCTCCGTCATGGTATGATATTGGTCCGTAAACGACGAAGATTGTTAAAGCCGGTGTTGATCCACATCTTTTTAATCGTAAACGTCCGATTCGGGTTGTAAGCTGCTCGAATGAATCGATGTTCATAGACAAATTCATGTTGGCGACAACGCCGACACCACCTACTGCTCTACTGTCGCATGTTCCGAGGAACAGTTCTTCTCCAGTGTCATAGACGGCGTTGAATGGGTGGCGTCGTTTCGTCTCGACCAGGCCGATGACGTCATAGCTTATCATTCTTGCTTGCATGAGCAAGTCTTCTATCGAAGACTCGGTTGCAAGTGTGCGTGCATTGTAGGTACAGATCGTCACCGTAGTTCTTGATCCAGGCAGCTTCCATTGGCCCTGAGATTTTAGCAGCCTCTCCGTACTCGTCCTACCTAACGCTGCGAAATTGGAGGCTCTTTCGGGGTCAGGGGAATGAGTGCCTTTTTTTTTACTGTGACTATCTATGTAGAACACAAAATTGCCGTTTGCCCTAACGGTAGAGATGGTGAATTCATGAGTTCAGCTACAGTTAATCTGATCTCTTTTAAAACGTCGGGGACGAATACGTTTGGCGAAACGAGTCCTCTGATTCCGAATAGAAGAACGGCTAGTTGGTAAACTTAAAGTTAGACTCAATACTCCGCTAGGCACGCGTAGGACCCAGAGACATAACGAGGAGGACTTAGAAGTAAGGGTTACGATCCTCGAACAGGAATCGAAAGCACAAGCGCGCGAAGCTCTCGAGGCGTTCTGGATTAGTTCCAGAAATCCTAAAATAAACCGCAAGGAAGAATGCCTCATTATCACGCATGATATTGGGCAGTATACAAGCCTGTTATTCTGATGGAAGGAGCACATTACGCTTCCATGTGGACTCTGTGCGGTTGTTCTCCACGCGACATATCCAATGGAAGCCTCATAGAAAGCAGTGAGCGTGCAAAGCTGTGTTCATTGTCATTGAAATCTTGGTTTAGCGTTTTCTCTGTTTGGTTATGGAGGTATTTGGGCGAATAGATTGCTCTCAGCTTGACCTTTCCAGGCTCTGAGGAACACTAAATCCGCCGAAACGTCAGCTTGTTCGCGAATAAAAAATAAAATAACACCTCGCGTTTGCTCAACAAGAACGTAAAGAATTTAAATAAAGGTTTCCACCCGACGTATTTGCCCAGGTCTTCGTCAACCGACCATCAACTTACCATGAATTTCCATAACGAGGAAAGGTCTCTGAAAACTAAACTGCTGCTGAACGTTTTGTACGGGTTAAGCGTTTGAGGAACTTCAGAATCCTTGGATACCGAAGTATGTGAACTTGTGTGTTCTTGGCAAAATATTCCGACTTTAATGGTCCTTGCTTTGGTTAATAAAGTCACGCGTAGCTTTTGTTTTTTATTTTCTTTCCTGCTTTTTTCCCGACTATAACTTTCAAAATTGATGTTCAAAATCAGCAAAATATTTGATACAACGTAATAAAAAATACAGTAGTACTACAGCAGGAAAGTTCTGACAGAGTGAGGGAAATCTGACTGAGGAAATAAACTGGTAGGTTGATGACGATGAAATCATTCAACAGGAAATGAATTCCGATCTTAACGGTGTCATACCACACAGTTAATGAAAAACCGTCAGCACATAAATAAAGAACAGAGTAAAATTACGCTCAATTCAAAGAAATCACGCTAGATGCAGACGACTGCAAGAGGTTATCCATACGTGATAAAGATTGCTTTCAGGTATTTGTTCATTAATAAGCTTAGATAGGGGCGCATGTGGCGCAGTGGTTGGAGGCGCCACTGCGGCGCGCACGTGAAATGCGCCCATGGCCCAGCAAGCCTTCGATCCCTCAGGGGTTGGCAAATTGGTACCAGACTTGTCTGGGAGGATAGCAGCACTGGCTCGATTCATCGGCAGGCCACCACGAGTCATTGTAAAGGCCAGATATGCATTCAATCACCTCCAATGATAATTAATGAAGTCGAATGCATGGCGCATCCCTCAGAGCTTGATCAACGCCGAGAGCTTTATCCTTTTTTAATAAGCTTAGATATGGCTATTACAAATCATTATTGTGGAGATTTCGACGAAACTGGTTTCCTAGGAGGCGCCATGATTCAAGTCGGGTGCTAACAGCAGTTGCTTCTTATCTCGAAATGTGGGTTGTTATCGCACCGAGTTAGATTTAATAGTGTGGAGTACCTCACGAATGAAGTCGAATCACATAGCAATACCCCTCTGTAAAGTACCGTAGCAATGATGAAAAATGATCTAACCTCACGTGCCATATCCCTAGCTGAGGAAAGGTTGAACGTAATCACGGCTGACTAGAAACCAAAATTATTCGCTTTTACAGTGATTTGTATTTCAGTAGGCAGATTCGTCTTTGTTTTGACGGGAGTCGCCATATCGAAAAAAAACTTAAAGCCTGCTACAGCACAAGAGCTGTACAGTGATGCATTTCTGAAAAGCCAAGATTACTTTGTGAAGCATTGATTCCAGAACAATCACAGAAATAATTACATATCCGACTGCCTACAAAAGCATAGAATTATACACAGGATCCTAGCAGGGTTTCACCATACTTAACAACTCATTTTTTCTCGTTATTACAATTTACATCTTGGTAACACTTAAGCGACCATTATGACTTCCCTCTGGAATATTCGATGAAGTTCTTCCAGACGATGCCGAATTAAAACACGATCGAACTATTCATTGCAATTTGTTGTCTGATGCAAAGTGTCAAATACTGTGAATACCATATTTTTATCTACACACTGTAGAACGTGATAGCTCAGAATATTTATTGAAATACTCGAAATCTAGTTAGCTCTACAAAAGCAACAAAAACGGCACACAAGGCGTAGGCCTCCCATTTAACAAAGAAAGAAGGAAAAAAACACATGTTTAGGTGACCGCAAATAAATATTCAACACAAAGAATACATGTGGATTGTCCTTAAAGGAGGCAGTAGTACGCACAAAAGTGCAGGAAACGCCTACGGTTGGACGCATGCCCAAAACTTCTACTTCTTTTTCAAAATTTTTTAGGTTTAAAATAACTTCTAGATGGCTTTAATTAAGTTATGCAATTAGTAGGCTTTCAAGGCATAGTTGCACAGAAATTTAAAAAAGAAAAACAAAACAAGATCATAACTAGTATAACCAATTCCTAAACAAAAAGCCAGAACTGAGGATCATAAGAGCAAAGCCTCACGCTGCAATAATTGTATAATTAGCTCAACAACAGCGAGCAAAAATTGCGATAAACAAAAATAATGAAGATGAGAAACAGAAAACCACAGCGAAACATTCTGATGTATGAAACAGCAGTGGTTTAACTGAATTTCTTGCAAGTACTTGTGCACTAACAGTTTTAAATATGGTGAAATAATCAACCAAGCGATAGAGAAATATGCCGTACTTTCACAGAAAATAAGGAACGATATTCTGAAGACGGAAAACGAGACAAGAAGAAGAAAGAAAAGAACTTCTTCCGTCAACCGGCGACATCAGTCCAAAGGCTCTAAGTTGTGTGAAGAAGCGGCAAAACAGCGGACACATAAAAACAGTACCAAGCGAAAAGGATATATCTCATACTTATCTTCTACCAAATGCTCACGAACTAGAATTTATCCATTCCCCATTACCTACCAACTACGCTGTGCACATACTCCATGGATGAAGGGTCAAACAGATAACTCGATGTCTACTCGTGACAAAGCACTGACTAGTATAACAGACTAGGGTTGCCTTAAATCCTACTATACCATTTTATTGTACGATACGCTAACAAACTAAGGAAAATCTCGCAGGGGTCCTGTCCTTAATGATCATGACTAGAGGACAGTTCTGGAGTAAAAGCCATTTGCGTATGAAAAACAAAGGGTGGAAGCGACGTGCCAAGAAGCTAAAACAGTTTGTGCTTGCGCTTCAAATTGATACGTTTCCATTCCGGGAGTTTGTAGAACTCAATAGGACTCATTCCAAACAACTTTTCGAACTCATCGCGTGCCAAGTGCCGCTCCAAATGCTGCCTAAAATGCAAACGATATTCGGAGCCGATAAACAAACTGAAAGGGACATTACTTTTCCAAGAAACACGACAGAATCCATAGTACAGTGCGAATTTCTTTCTATTAGAAACCGTGATCGACACAGTAGCTCATGCTATAAAATGTGCGATATTCCTCAATCACATACCTGTCGGCATCTTCTGGCAACTTCTTATTTGTTGTTTGAAGATCGGCAAGATCGTAAATTTTAGCAGGCTTACTCATATCAGGAAGCGATGAGCGGAGTATTGGACGCACTTCGCAAACTGCTCTCATACCAACACCTAATGTGCCGACCAGTGAATCTATATTGAAGCCCAAATAGAAAAACACAAAAAAGCACTAAAAATGTTTCTTAGCTGAAAACTTACGATCAGAATACTGACTACTGATGGTAGTATCCAAATTTTCCATCGACAAAGTTCCATAATTATACCCGGATGGAAGTGTCGCGGCGCGAATGGTACTTCCTAGATCGATCCACTTACTAAGGTAATTCATCTTATGAGAAATATTGAATGTTCTGCTTCGCACCGCTATCAGAAACAGCAATAACGAAATTTTTAACTACAACTACAACCAATACCACATATCAAGATATCCACTACCTCTGCTCTCAGGAACATGGAAGCAAGGCAGCGTATTACCCTGTGATCGTTCACCACCTTGCCACGCAACCCAAGGTCGCGGACGATTAAGATGACGTGATGGTGCTAAACATTCGCGATACGCGTGTGCAGTGATGTGAAAAAAACAAATCAATGAGTTTTACGCACATGCATTGATTGGAACATCATAGCGAAAACGCAAATGTGGCATTTTCTTTGCCGATGGTGTGCGACTAGCATTACGAGGGTCCCAATGGAGTGGTAGCCTAGAATAACACAACTTTTCTGCTGAATAAAAGCAGTCGAGAATAACTCTCAAAGTCACCTCTGTTTCTTGTGGCTCTCTTCAATATTCTGTTTGATGACATGTGCAATAGACGAGTCGTCAAACTTCTCCAGTTGTTCAACTGTCTGAAAACAGTTCCGTAATTTTTTTCAGATCGGACATTTGCTTGAGGTTTGAGAACCCTATAAACAAGACTAAGCTTCCTATACTGCAGAAACGTTCCCAATTAGCCTCGCATTAAGAAAATTGGACATCTGTTATTTAAGTGGAAAGAAAGTATAGGATCATCAAGAAAGATATACTCAAGCTAACGCAAACACGATCAAGAATTGTCATGCAAAACTCATGGCTATCCTGTCTATGAGTGATACTCGAGAAAACGGTCGCTCCTCCAATTCCAGTTACTGGGACGGAGCACTTGTTGTAAAAATAATGTTTACCCACAAAGTCGAAAAAACCAAGAAGATAAACAGCGATGGAAAGTGAACTCTCCATTCACCGTGCACAAGAAGGAGATTAAATGGCATATCTAAATAGATACTGTTGATCATAAACGGCCAAATGCACACGTCCATAGAAGGCGGACAGGCCGTCCTTGTCAGCCAGTACCCATGATATGCCATTCGGTGAGTTAGAAGCCATGATTGTGCACCCAGCGAGTTATTTCGCTGCGGTTCATTAAATGGCAATTTTACTTCACCAATCCGACTTTAGAAAAACTTGAAGGGTGTATATGAAAAGCTGTGTTTTCCACCACACAAGAGTTTTTTGTGAAACCAGTTGACTTACTTAACGTACTGCTCCAAAAGCTGGTAGTGAACTCCGGTAACCGTCACCTGTCATCTGTTGCCTCGTTGATCGTTCAATGAGTCGAACGGGCAGAAGTATTTCTTCCAATGTTTCCTGTCGTGTGCAAGAGAAGCCCAGTGGTATGTGCTCGCTCTAGGCACTTGGGCACCAGATCTTTCTTTTCATGAAAAACTCCGTACATCGGGTCGGTGGTCTACCTGCACTACGTTAAACATCCCTTCTAGTCACTAACGAGGATTCTAGTCACTAACGGCTCATGTCCACGGTTATCGTTCATATGCATTACATGTCTAGCCCACCTCATCTTCGACAGCTTGGCGTACTGAACGGTATTTTTGATATCCCATAGCTGACGCAAGACGGAGCTTCGGATCTCTTCAATCACTTGTGTGACACAAGGCACTTCCAGCATAGCTCTTTCAACTGTTAACTAACACTGAGTGATCTTTCATCTTGATTACGTATGGACTAGATTCCTAACGCATAAATTAAGGCAGGAAGTATCGTTGAATGGAAGAGGTGGGCAAGCGGTCGGGTATTCTTTGTTCTCTTCACTATATCCTTGATGCTCTTGAAAGTTCCCCAAGCCGCTCGTTTCTTTCTGCTCAACTCTGGACCTAAGTCATTCAATATGCTGATTTCCAGATCTAGACAGATATAACTGGAGGATTCGGCGATATTCGTTCCGTTGAATGTGAATGGGACATACGAAACCAATCGTCCCTCATGAACATAGTTTTTGTGAGATTTAGTAGAAGACCAATATTTTCACAGGCTTTATGAAAGTCGGCAAGCATACGTTCCTCTTGGCTAATGTTTAGTGATAAGGACGATGTCGTCACCAAAGCGAAGATGGTGTAACTCTCAACTGTTGGTTTTCACTTCCGTGTTGTCCCATTCAAATGTTCGTGTAGCGGATCACGGCAAATAATTTTGGCCACATGGCATTGACTGTAGAACGATGATATCTTGGGTGTGCTTTTATACAGCTCAAGAAAAATTGTTATATTTTGGGTAGGGCCCCCCTGAATGCCCAGGGATTCCACGACTGCATTTATCTCAACTGAGCCAAAAGCCGTCTTTTAAAAAATGAATGAAAGTGAGACGGAGCGGTGTTTTGTACTCTAGCAATACATCATTGCAACGTTTTATCATGTGGATGCGGTCTATCGTACTGAATCCCTTTCGACACTCTGCTCGCTTAGATGGTAGTAGACGGTCCAATGTTCTGTCAGTCCTATTTAGGAAGACACCAGTGAAAGTTTCTAAACGACAGACAGCAAGCAGATTGGGTGATAGTTGCCGACATCACAGAGGTCACTCTCCTTGAGCAAAAACACAGTGCTGTAGTTCTGGGACTGCGGTTTTTGATTTTAGCGGCTTCTTCTCTTTCCCGCTAGTTCATCCCAACATCGGTTAGGATAAACCTTTAATTTGCTTTCGACGTGGTCTACCATGTTATGGTATATGAATGCGTAGTTTTCTTGTTCAGCAATCGCGAGGTTATTATACAGCATACATTTACTTCCATAGAAAAACACATAATACAATACAACACAAGAGTAGCTGACGTTTCGGCAGTATCGCCTTCTTCAGAGCCTGGAAGGGTATACTGATATACAATTTATTAGGCCAAACACCAAAGTTATCAAGAACCTTGAAGAATATATGATCTTCACGGTAGAACTTCTCCACGTTGATATTGAACGCTTCGACTTCTTCTTTGTCACAGTTTGATGTTGGCACGTAAACGACGAAGATTCAAAGCCGGAATTGATTCAAATCTTTTTATTCCTAAATATCTGATTCGGCTTGTTAGCTCCTGGAATGAATCGATGTTCAGAGCGAAATTGGGATCGACGAAAACACCGAAGCCGCTAACTCCTCTACTGCCGTACGTTCCGAGGAAAGTTCTTCTCCGATGTAGCGGACGGTGTTGAATTGGTGCCGTCCTCTCGACTCGGCCAGTCCGATAACGTCATACCATATCCTTTTGCTTGAATGATCGTTCTCCAACGACGACTCAGATACGAATGCGCGTGCATAGTAGGCACAGATCGTCATCTTAATCTGCGATTTAGGCAAGTTAGGATGGCCCTGAGATTTCAGCAGGCTCTCCGTACTCCCTCTACCCATCGTTGCCGAATCGAGGGCTCTTTAGGGGTCTGGGGAATGAGGCCCTTTTTTTTTACTGTGTTTAGCTTTTTGACACCTACTTATAGCTCGCTGAGTGCTGAACATGAGGACTGGGTATACTCATAGGCAGATTCTCAGTCTCTTCCAGAGTAGACGGATGGAGAGCACACCCACACACGCGTGCATGAATACATTTCGTAAATGCAAAAGGTAGGCTCAAATGAGCGCAAGAGAAACACGGAGTTCATCCCTTGGATTTTCAGGAAAGCATCCGCTTTTGGTGCGTGATAAACCCTTTGCGGACGCGAATAGGAGATACGCCATGTAGCCTCGCAACTAACTGGCTCGAGATCTCTCATATAAGGGAGGTCCGTGGAGCCGCGCTCATAGTGAATTATAAACAAAACTTCATGCGGTACTATTTCTTCCCATATTTATCCATTGTAAAGCATGTAATTAAGAAGAAAATATAGGAATTTTAATTATCGCTACTTTTCAATCGCCCCATACGTACACATATAGTTCAGATATCTATAAATGCATGCATATAGACATCTGTATATACATGCGTATATATGTGTATACATACATACATGTGTGTATACATATGTACATACATATATATATACATATATATATACATATATGCGTATACATAAACCATTTTTCAGAATAACAAACTTGGTAATTCAATTCTATTCAATATCAAAACGACAAATTATAACACATCAAAAAGAACGAAAACGGAAGTCGCCTACCTTCTTTAACTTATCTTCGTCAATTCTTTCACTCTCAGATAATTCATCGTCCGAAATTTCATTCTCAATCGAAGACGAAGAAAGACGCTTTTTCAGTTCTGAATAATCGAAGTACTTTAGCAACACATACGTAATGACAACCAGTAAATATTAAACACCAACCTTCAACGGCATACGGATAAGGAGGAGCTGGAAAATCGTCTCGTTCAATTGCAGGAAGCTAAATCCAGCATGAAACAAAGATACTCAAATTGTTTGTAATAAGAATGACTAAAGCACGACAGATAAAATAAACTAGGCAAAACATATCCAACTAAAGTATGAGAAAAGTGATTTGAAGAACATCGTTTGAAGACAGTACCTTGTCAGGATCTGGAGCATGGCCGGCCGGATAATGTGCCATTTCAATCGGTTCCTCGTTATCCATATGAGGGGATTTCGGTCGAGGAACATTCTTTTCAAGATCCTCCGCTAAATGGAATCAACATAAGGGAATGCACCAATGGCTATTAGAAAGAAAACTGAAGTCCAGCAAAACGTTTATATCACATATTATATATATATATATATATATATATATATATAAAGTTATACGTGTATGTGTGCGTTTATAAAAATGCATATATATATATATGCAAGAAAACGCAAAACGAAAAATTCTGGAAACAATTCCACTTACTGAGTCGTTGCATCCCGGTTTTGAGCATGGAAACTCGAGATTTGCGAATCTTTATAGGACCTCAAATAAATAAGGTAAACGGGAATCTTGTACATAACACAATTCGTCTCATTAGTAAAATAGAAAACTTCGAGTCATAAACCAATGTGTAATGTACTTCTCGACAAGATATATGCAAAATTATTGAAAAACCTTGCCTTGAGGAACATGAAATTGTGGTGCATTTGGTTCCTTCGGATTTGTTATCGGATGACGCAAGTATGTCTGTTCCGCTTCTGGTAGAAGATACATGTAGGTGAGATGTTGTCCAAACGTTGATTGGTACTTCGGTTCATTACG
The DNA here is from genome assembly GCA_009735665.1 of Angiostrongylus cantonensis. Taxonomy (NCBI): domain Eukaryota; kingdom Metazoa; phylum Nematoda; class Chromadorea; order Rhabditida; family Metastrongylidae; genus Angiostrongylus; species Angiostrongylus cantonensis. Next base: position 656,519 of record MQTX01000100.1, read on the forward strand.
CGACGATAACGATGCGTTTTTCGCGGAAGGCTGGAACCACTGACGATGGAAACGCAAGGTGCATTCAATAATCGCATATGAATGATCACTTCGAAGATTTAACACTCATAATGCTGCTTTCCTACACGAAATTGACCACTCTTTCAGACGCTTCTAAGTTTTTGATGTTCTTCTTCTCAATTTTTTTCCGATAGGAAACTACGCTGGCTTTAGCCTTAATGCTTAAATGTCTGGGCAACTTCTTCCACTAGAAAATATCACTGATAAAAGAAATATTTGCCTATTCCAACGGTGAAGGCAGCTTTGCAATATAGACCACCTTTAGATACGCCTAAAAACCGAATTCTCAAAAAAAATTAGAGACGATAACTAAGCTTTCAAAACTTTGGACGAAAGCGCGGCAGCAGCTACCATCATCGGTAGTACATTCGTGGATATCACAGCATTCTAATAAATAGAACCGCTTAATTGATTCGCTCAAGTTAAAACGAATATGCTTGCGGTCCAAATAACTGCACTGGCGTTATGACTGACTGTACACTCTTCATCAGACTTTGCTTATAATACGGTTTATAAATGTAAACCAGTAAAGGATCTACAAGAGCTTGCGAAAATATAAACACAACTACGTTTTGCATCTATGGTTTACAAGAATTCCACCAGCTGGAAGATGTTAAAAACACGTAAATTTTGTGAAATAATATAAAAAGAAACGGGACAAAACAAAGCAAAATCAGTTGATATCAAGCACCATACCGCAATATTTTCCGTTGTTCGAGCGTGTTCACACGACGGATGCCATATTTCATCGCCTTGCATATACATTTCCTCTCCATCCCCAAAGTGCGACCCACATCTGGAACACTTTGCACATGTCGGGTGGAATTTATATCCACCTGCCTGAAACAATTGTAACACCACATTCGAATTCGCTCTCAACAATGTAATGGAAGATCCATGAATTTCAGTCCATTTCCCACATTACATGAGATAAAAACAGAAAAACAAAACTTCTGCAATCGAAATCGTATCTTTCCAGACATGATCTATTCCGCATGGAACTACACGAATAAAAGGCGTTTTGTATTCCAAATTTATCTTTACAAGAGCCCCAACAGTACATGACATCTGGCCGTTAGCGCCATCATTTTCAACAACGAAACGGAATCGTCACCTGTAAGACTTTTCCAGCGATAAATTTATGGCATTCGTAGCATTTAACTCCATGTTTCTCGTTGTAGTCTCGCAAACAAAGCGGTTTGCCATCGTGCGACATATACTCACCATGCAGTACGGCCCCACACTCACTGAAAAAAATTATAGTAAGATAAAAAAGTATTTTCCAGACATGATCTATTCCGCATGCAACTACACGAAAAAATGAAAAAGTATACCTGCACTTGAAACAGTACACGTGCCATGAAAGACCGAGAGCAAGCAGAACTTGACCAGAATGAAGTGGTTGTCCACAAGCAGCGCAGTCTGCTAAACACTTACTATTAACATTTTTAAAAAAATCATACGTCAAATCAAGGCTATGTATCACTAAAAGATTTATGGCCCCGATTATGAAGCTCGTAGGAGTTAATTATTGTTCGCAAAACTATTTACCACCTAAGGTTAGGAAGGTACTAAAGGTAAATTATTTCATTCCTTTTAGCAGTGCTACGACAACAACACGGGCAGCAGTGTTCTTCAAGTGAAAGAAGGAATAAAGGGTACAGATTGAACAGATTTCGCCTAAAGTACTCGTAAAAGAATAAGCAATAAAGCAATAATTAGACTTTCATTTCGAACTTACAAGGGAGAAAAGGATAAAGCTCTCGGCGTTGATCAATCCCTAAGGTATGCGCCATGCATCCGATTTCATTAGTCATCGTTAGAAGTGAATGAATGCATATCTGGCCTATAGAGTGACTCGCGATGACCTACCGATGTATCGGGCCAGTGCTGCTGCTCTCCTAGACAAGTCTGGTCCCAATTTGCCGATCCCGAAGGGATAGAGGGTTTGGCGATGAGCCTGGGGGACGGCGATCGATACCATCTGTAGTTCAGGAAGCATCCTACCACTGCGTTACACGTGCCCTTCTTCCCTTCCGTTGTATGATATGCCAACTTAAATCATCGTTGAAGAATGCATACGGTGATATTCAGAAAGAAAACCAGCTCCTATAGTCACCAACAACACTGCACTTGCTAAGGAGCGTGGTACAATGGAAAGTGGATGACGTAGTACAATGGTTAGCGCTTGAACACAAGGTGTCACCAAGTGCGGCTGTCCTTCGTTGACCATCTTCCTCTATCACTTTGAGGCAAGTAACTTAGCAAGGATTTTCTAACGAGTGAATTGGTACAAGCTTGCCGGTAAAATGCACGCACAATTCACTGCGTATTTCCAATATACACAGATCGCACTAGAGCTTGTAAAAGCAACAAATGTGATAGCCCATTTGATAAGCACCACAAACTCTGTCGTTCTTCCCACTGAACCTGCTCTTTTTTCACTGGCAAAAGCCAAAAATCCATAAACAGATCCATATGCAATGCAGATAGTTGTACACACTCGAAGTATTTCGTAGCCTCAAGCTTCATTCCATGCCGAATGTAAAGCCGTCAATACTTTGATCCTCAAAAAAAAAAAAGAGGAAAAGACAAAAAATGCATACAACAGGTCTTTTCTACGAAAAAAAAAAACAAAACTTTCTTCTATTATTTCACTATTGGTATTAAAAAACCTACTGACAACAACTTCTCTTCGAGCACATTTACACCACTGTATGTCCAATATCGGTTGCATATATATAAATAGAAAAGCGAGAAGTAACACGACTTGACTCCAATACCGTAATTTTCGTTTGGATTCTATCGCAAATGAATGGCTTCACATTTAACGTGACGGCCGTAAAACTACAAAAAGTCAGGTCGATGATTAACTAAACAGCGCTGCCGGACAAGCAGTTTCCGTATACTTGGGGGATTAATGCAAGATTTCAACCCGAACCTTTAAAGCTGCTTCTCTCAGCTCAGAATTTTATGAACCAAAATAGAAACCATTAGAAGTCCCACACTTCTGCCAACTAGAAACAGTTCTGTTTATTCCAACATGGAATAAGCCTACAAGAAAATCTTAACGCCAACGTCTCACTGTGCACTGCTTAGCGCTTCCTTGGGTTCAAATCAGGCTAATGTTCCGAATCGCTTGCTATGCAGTACGAACGCGCTTGAATATGCACAAACAAATTTTACGAATTATAGTTCATATTAAAACTCAAGTATAAAGCAATAATGCTTGAGCACCACACCCAGTTCCACAGGGCCGCGGCATCTAGCAGATGCCGAATTTTTCGTTGCGTTCGCCGTGAATTGAAACAACTTTCGCACGTTATCTACATTTTCACTTGCAAGCCTTGCACACCATACTCATCAGCGGTAGCCTGTGCTACTTTTTTAGAAGAAAAAATAGCAAATTCGCCTCAGAACTCATGCGGATTACCATTCACTACAGTATTATTTAATGTGTGATACTATTGCTACCTCAATATGTTTTTCATGAACAAGTCGCTGTAAACTGGTGAAGATAACCGACCGAAAAAAGTTCTTTGAATATTACTAATAGTGAATAGCATTCCCGATCAGACGCTTCATGCATTCGTATAAGTAAGAGAGGTGTCAATTGGAAGCAGAAAGTACAGCAAAAAAAAATGGGTTGAAGAACAAGGGATGTGAAAGAAAACGAGATAAAACCAAATCACGCCTGTCGATCTGTCTCCCTACATATGAAAATAAATTTCTTCTGAATACAATTGTTAGAGGAAGATCATCCACACTACGGTCGCATGTACAACCGCCATATGTACATCCAACTAATACAATTACTCACACTGATTAAACGCAAATTACGTTAATATATGAAAAGCTGTAACATGGATAGCGCTAAAGATACATATAGCACAAGTGTTCAGCACTGAAACGAAAACACGTTATGATATTGCCATTCGGATAAACTCTGATTCATTCGCGAGTCCCCAATATATGTTCCGGCTCTGACTTTAAGCTGGCCAAACTTAAAGTTTCCTCGTGCTATTTCCAAAACTTCCGTGAAGAATGACTCACTAAGTTTCTTTTTTTTTCTTAGAAGTTGTAATGCACTTTCATAGCTGCATCCTATAGTGGTGAAAGAAATTTGTAACAAATAAACGATTTAGGCGCCATCCCACAATGAATAATATAAGAATACTCATGGATAACTACTGATGTTCACGGACAAATGTTGTTCATTGCCTCTCCACACTTTTGGCATAATTGCCTCCGTTTGCTGTTTCCTCATGGTGAGAAGCGACGTACTAGTGTTAGGAAAATAAATTTAAAAAAACGTAGCGAAGCAAATGATATACCGGTAGGAGATCCTAACGGTGATGTTTGTTCATCTTTTGTGTTGTTAACCGCCTGCTGGCCATTGACTGCCGTCGGCCTCGTGGCGCCATCTGGTGTTTTAGATGCCGTTGGTTGTGTTTCTCCTCGTCCGAGAGCTCGATAGTCTTCCGGACAGAGATACGAGCCATCAGTACCCGTATAGAATCCAGACTCACCAAGCGGCCTTGCGCATTCTAGATATAGAAGTAAATTACATTATGTCGGCAATATTGTAAACTATAAGTAGCAGAACCAGCAGTAAATGAACAACTTAAAGAGTGGATCGCGCGATCTAGAACTAGTAAAGAGTCACAAGGTCGAGAGAGCGATGTATTGTATTGGAATTCTCAAAATACTGTAGCCGGATCTTGTAACTGACGATGATAACACGCCTCTGTCATAACTCAATATAATCGCAACTCCAGAATACAAAGCCACTAAAATCGTTGATATGGAACAAATGTTCGCCGATAGCAACAATTACAAATGATCCTAACACCTATGTAACAAAACTGGCTAAACTAGGCTAGAAATGTCAAGAATAAGTACTGAAATATGCCGGTCGCTTGAACCAAGTACCATCATTTAGAACTACTTGGAAAGAGAAAAAGAAAAGAAAACTTGAAACCACTAGGGCATAAAGTAATAATACATACGTTTACATTTAAAACACTGAATGTGAAAATACTTGTTATTCGCTCTCAGTACGTCACCGGAACACTTCTTCCTGCAGAATTCGCACTTCTTCCCTAAATTAACATCACACTTCGCTTGTATGAAATCGGAAAGAAAAGAAAAAAGAAAAGGAAGCTATTATCAAGATTTTCATTCAATAACCTAAAACAAAAAAGATAAAGAGGGAGAAAAGAAAAAAAACCCAGATATACACGATTATTCGCAATATTGGGTAAATGCCAAACTAGGGTTTTAGCGTAGTTCTATGGATGCTTGTACGTAGTGTTAGTAAAACATCACGAACAGTATCCACCTTAAAGTATTAAAACACATGGGACCAGAACACTCGAGAAGGAGAAATATCCACCGCGGCTTACTAAAGAACTCAAATTACCCACTAAACCCCTACAAGCGTAGAGAAAATCTGCTGTACTTGATAGTTTTTTGGCGACTAACTGATCATTTTGCCTTTATAGTCATCTCTCAGAACGTTAACGAATTTAAACTGGCTCGTTGTACATACGTCGGAATGGCTCACCTGAACAATAACGAAAACAACAATACATCGACACTTTCGTCATAAGCAGGGACTTTGCACTGGATTCTGACTAGATGACGTGGACTCTACAGTCAAAATGATGTCACGCTGAGATTCTGATAGCAGATTTGGTTCACTTACTACACTCTGATGAGATGTATAGCCGGAGTAACACATCCAGGATAGAACACGTCCCTTGCTGGCATAACTTATCACTCAGTGGGTTTTCGCACGCGTTAATCGATAAGTGTATAGTAACATACGAATTAGATAGTAAACAAAGTAAGATTTCAGTAAAGTGACATACCCATTGGTGTACCTGAAGCGTTCGCCGGTTGCTATCGTGTCCGTCGTTCGTCGTCGAACAGTAGTGGCCGCCCAGTAGTCTCTTTTTGCAGCTGTGCAGCAGCAGTAGTTGCACGCGCTGCGCGCGGCTCGCTGCGACGCGTCAATCGATATCCCGCTGGTGACGACTGCGGCGGCGGTGATGTCTGGTGCACCCGCTCACCAATAGGATCGTCACCGATCAGTAGTGGAACCATTTGCTCGAGGATCCGAACTACCGGTGTCCATCCAGGCGGGTGGGGGGGGGGCACTTTCTAACTCCATCTCTTGAACTACCATGCAGCAATGTAAAATGAGCGTGTTGAACATCGTTATGGATCATTATTGCAGCGAAGTGAAATGAATCACTGATTGGTAGCAGATGTAGGCAAACTCCGAATCTATTAATAGCTGACTATATCTACTTCCCATCTTATACAAGGCTTAAGGATTTCATGGACTGCACTTCGTGATAAAAGGATGAAGCTCTTGGCGTTGATCAACCCCTGAGGTATGCGTCATGCATACGGTTTCATTAAGAATCGTCGTTAGAGGTGATTGAATGCATATCTGGTCGTTGTAATGATTCGCAATGGCCTACCGATGTATCGAGCCAGTGCTGCGATCCTGCCAGACAAGTCTGATACCAATTTGCCGATCCCAGAATGCTGAAGAGGATCGAACCAGAGACTGCCCTATTGGGCTGTAGTGTACCTCTAGCTAGTAAACTACCCGTAGGCTCACTTGAGGTGTATAGACAGAAAATCCACCTATTAAAGAGTCGCCCATGCTGAAAACAAATCTAACCATGGAACCAACCAGGTGTGCATTACCTGTATCCAGGAGAGCGCATGACACCTTTCAGAAGTCCTTATTAAATCTATACTAAAATCTGATGTTTAACCTGAGTGACAAAGATCCACATGGTGTGGTGGTAAACGCGTTAGACCCCGCAAAGGGTATTAGCGTGTTGGATCTTCACCGCAGACACCCGCGGTCCAGAGTTTTACGAATATTTCAGCATCACCGTGTTGTATACACCATGTTGAAGTCACGGAAGCAATTTGCAATTCCGGCAGACTTCTCAAATCATAGTTATCAAAGTAAAGAGCCATATTACGTAGAACCGTATTACGTTTGGATGGCACCACAAATGTACCTCAATGTCAAAACTCTTTTATTACCTCCCTACCATAATCATCGTCGGAAAGCGGTTTGAAAAATCATAGAAAAGAGGTTTGCCAGAGTGACGTTGTGCAGTTGTTTACGACTGGCAATCAACCATTGTACCTTGTACCTACGATGACAGCTTGACCTTACTGGGAAGACTAGTGAAGCACAGACATTCTTCATGATATAAAGACACAGAAAAATACCACCACGTGTAAATCGGAAGAAAAATTGTGGTATGAAAGTGGATCAATTGAGATCAATGTTGTTCCAACGGATCATTTCTCGTCTTACGGCTACCTAAAGCGTTTAATGACCATCAATAACGACTTGAAGCTTTTCCCAGCTTCTTAAGGGTACCATAAACCAGCTGGAATCAACTTCCGGACCACATTTTCGAATCCCTAGTTTGCTGTACTCTTATATGCAACTGCGACACGGACTGGCATCTTATCTGATGTGCAAATATTGCGCACCGGCCTATAGATAATTGAACGATTCTTTTTGAAATAGAGCCAACACACATAAACCCAGACCTCATAATTTAAGATCTCCGAGAAATATATTATTTTGCCGATCCAGTTAAGTAATTGGATGTGTCGACGGTACATGGCAATGGAGGCGATGTTTTTAAAACAAGAGGATGAAAGCGTGTTCGAGATAGGCCACTTGTAAAAAGGGGTGGCCGACTTCATGATTCATGACCACCTGCTCCATTTGCAGCTGAACAGTAGTTAGAGAACAGGAAACGAAATTTATAGATGTCACGATGCACGAAATGATGATCTGGACGTACAACGATTGCGAGACTATTAAAGGAATTGAAATTATGTTGATGCCTACATGACTCGGGAAAACAGTTCATTCAGAAAGCCAAATATTCATACATGAGCTAGCAAATTTTTGTGCTCGCTTAGTGTTTTGAGGATATCTAAATTAAGATGTTACCTAAGTTAAAGCACCGTTATGACTTAACTCTGAGTTTACACTAATACATAACACAGTTTCCAGTTAAGCCATCTGACCGGAGGTTCCTCCCGTCTTTTTTTTTTTTCGACATGTGGTTTCTTTACTCTCTACTGCTACAATTAACATCAGCCGGTAATGGGAAGTACAGGAGACGAGACAACGCAAAGAACCTTACAGTTAAAGGAACCTGCGGCTAACATTGCATCTAATATTACCACATTTCAGACGTTCTCTCAGATGAAAATGTGCTACTGATGAGCCAATATTTTTCACATTATATACAAAAAAAAACTTAAATATGCAACGTTTTCTTTCCTGACTTACTAAAAAAATACCGGCAAGCTTTATAGCAAACCATTGGGCAAATAAGTAATAATAAGTAATACAAATAATAAGTGTTTTTTCCTTGTTTTTCTCCATGAATATCTCTATTTCAAACGAAAAGCAAGACAAACTACCCCACTAGGGACGCATAGGATGCAAAAGTATAGCGGAGACAATTTTGACATAGAAGTCGCTATCCTCGCACAGGGCGCGTGTGGCGCAGTGGTTGGAGGCGCCACTGCGACGCGCACGTGGAATCGATTCCTACCCCCACCAAGCCTTCCATCCCTCCCGGGTCGGCAAACTGGTACCAGATTTCCCCGCCAAGCCTTCCATCCCTCCCGGGTCGGCAAACTGGTACCAGATTTGTCTGGGAGGATAGCAGCACTAGCTCGATACATCGGCAGGCCACCGCGAGTCATTGTAAAGGCCAGGTATTCAATCACCTCCAACGATACATACTCAATGAGGTCGAATGCATGGCGCATCTCTCAGGGATTGATCAACGCCGAGAGGTTTATCCTTTATCCTGTATCCTCGCACAGGATGCCAAAACACCAGCGCGCATGCTTTTTGAGCCTTTTTGGATAGATGCCAAAAGCTCTAAAATGAACAGCAGAGAGGAACGCCCCGAGATCACGCGTGATCTCGCCCCGTATCATCGTATCGATCGTTGATATGGGGAGGTGCAGCCGTCAACCATATGCGACTCTGATCAGCGGATGAACAGCAGGGAGGAATGCCCGGAGATCACACGTGATTTCCCCCATGCCTTTGCATCGATCGTTGATATGGGGAGGTGCAGCCGTCAACCATATGCGACTCTGATCAGCGGATGAACAGCAGGGAGGAATGCCCGGAGATCACACGTGATTTCCCCCATGCCTTTGCATCGATCGTTGATGTGGGGAGGTACAGTTGTCAACCATATGCGACTCTGATGAGCGGATGTACAGCAGTGAGGAATGCCCGGAAATCACACGTGATCTCCCCCATATCTTCGCATCGATCGTTGATGTGAGGAGGTTTAGTCGTCAGCCATTTGCGACTCTGAGCGGCTGTTCTTCCCCGGTGGAAGACAGGTGAAAAAAGCGGTGGGTTTTTTCGAGAAGCCGTAGAACTTGTAATTACCGGTCAGGTTTTCATCTTTCTGTTTGTGCTGTTGAAGTGTTTGACCCAGTAAATTACATATCACCATGCGCTTCCAGCTTTTGAAGAAGGCGATTCTGCCGAAACGTCAGCTACGATTGTATTGTATGTGTGTTATTGTATGGAAGTAAACGTCGCATATCTATACAACCTCGCGATTGCTGAGAGAGAAAACGACGAATTCATAATCCAGTGCCGAGGTTAGTGGAAAGTCGATCTTGGAACTATCTCTATTTCATTTCTTTTTACCATGTATTACCAAAAAGAATTGCACTTGAGAATTAGAAATGCTGACAGTTGAATTGATGGCAATGTTCTAACTTAATGACATTCTGTAAAGCTTTCGGAGAGAGCCAGAAATCATTCGCGTGAAGAATTCGATATGGAGGACATAATAGTAATATGGTTGGTGCGCCAACCACGCTTACAAACGAATGAGTAGCACAGCGGTGGTGATCCCGTGATTGCGCGGACAGTCAACGAACCCAGACCCTTGTTCGATCCCGCACAAGTCCCACCAGGCCTCTTATTAATTTGGGGCCTTGAAACTACTACCACATTCCTCTAGGACAAAACAAATCCTTCCAATTTATGTGAAAACTCCGCAGCACGTTTATCTTAGGATTCTAGTAAGTGTCGACTCGACCAGCATTCAACGGCATGCATGACCAAAGGAAAATTCTTAAGCGGCAGCCGAACCCACGCACAAAAGTTGGAAGGACCTTGTGGATGATGGATGTGAGGATATGAATGGAATGCAAGAAGCACTGATCTCCTTATAGCTTGATATTGGGTAATGTAGAAAATAGATGACAAATGATTCATTCTTACATATTTAATTCTAGCGGAAACTGATAATGATTTGTTCTTAATAGTAAGGATAAAGGAGGTTTACATCTTTGATTAAACACTCGAGTATACTACATGCATCCGATTATATTCGTACAATGTTAACCTTTTACTTTCTGCCTTCTACAATTTTTCATAGCAGGGTATTATGCGAAATACAATCACAATGGTGATGAGATACTTGTAAAACTCCGGATCGCAGATGCGTATCTGCGATGGGAAACGAACGCTCTATTATCTTCGGAGGGAGGGGGGCTAACGCGTTCACCACCACACCATGAGGGTCCTTAGTTTCGGCTGTCTCTCAGCTAGTTTTCTATCGATTTGCCGATATCGATTGGCATGCCCGGATCAATCCCGCTCATGGGTGATTGCTGATGGCAAGTATCTCAGCACCATTGGCGACACAATATCGCCAAAGCTATTTACTGCAGCATTGCAGTGGATAACGAATTTACTCCATTGACCCGAAAAGAGCATACCTATCGATGAAAACCTCTTACGAAATCTTCATTTTACTGAGGATTTCACTCTGCTAGGGGCACCAGCGGAACAAAGACGATGATCGATGAGTTCAACAAAGCAGTGAAAGTGATCGGAGTACTCCTTTGCCGGGAACGAAGTTCATATATTTGAGGAATACCACAACTTCGAGAACGATTAGTTTACATACTAACGTTGGGAAAACTACCTACAAGGTGGAAGGCTCTTTTTTCAGCTAGCTATGTTCGCAGTTGTAGCTTCTTTACAGATCACGAAATGTGCCTCGTATACGTTCCTACTCGAAACAAACCCCAACATGGACGAGCATTGCGTGAGACGAAGAAACGAATGGAAAATGACCTAAAGGCCATGGCAATGGGCTGTCGAAATATCCAGGTATGCAAGTAAATATACTGCAGTACTGATTAATTGCCCATTTTGTGGATACGTATTTGATGTCTTAACGAGAAATGGGAATAAATATCTACCAAACAACTTGGGAGCTCCTTCAAGAATATGGCTTGCAAGGTGAAGCTTATCGCTTCGAAAAATTACTGGGAAATATTATATAATGTAAGGTACAATCATTGCCCCTACGGATCTTCTCATAGGGAAATATCTTGCTGATTAGTTGCGAGGAAACTTGGTGCGTCCTAAAACGGCGGATAATGGTTAATTGTGAACGAAACAATAGCTATCTTTGATTTGCTGAGACGCAGGTGGATTCAGGGGATGGACTTCTTGCTCCTGCTGCGACGATTTTATATGTGCGTAGGCGTATCTTCGTTTATGCGCACTGTATTCTAGAAGTGAATTCAGCCAAACATCAAACGTTTAAATAAGCAGCAAAATAACAGGCCCTCATTTTCCTGACCACGAAACACCTCTAGATGCAGTAGAATTGGGTAGGGCAAATAGGAGGAGGCTGCTAAAATCTCAGGGTAGTTCTAGGTTGCCTAAATGTTGGACTTAGGTGACAACCTGTACCTACAGTGCACACTCACTTGCACCTGAGCCCTCAATAGAAGACTTGATCTTGGAGGGAAGAAAGATAAAGTACGCCACCGGGCGACTGGCTGAAACGAGAAGGCGCCACCCATTCGACGTCGTCTGCGACACCGGAGAAGAGCTTTCCTCGACTTACGCGACAGTAGGAAGTCGGCGACGACCGCGTTTTCGTCAACACGAGTTTGCACATGAACACTGATTCGTTCGGATTGCGAGCCTTTTTTTTTTTGCAAGTGTTTTTCGAAGCCTCAGAGGCTGCGAAAAACACTTGCAAAGTTCGCCGAAGTTTTCCTAATCGGAAAGCCAAGATGATTCCACTCCGACACCCAAACGGAACAGCTACAATGTCCAGAAAAGCAATGGAGAAAATCATTCACGAATCCTACTCAGATCTCTTCGATAGCCACGAGCACTTTCCGTCATATGAAATAGAGGAGGATGGATATGTTGTACCACCGGTTTTCCCTTCCGAAATCCCACATGCCATTTCGTCTATGGAAAATCGAAGAGCACCGGGTCCGGACAGGTTAAGCTCTGAGCACCTGAAGAACCTTTCCCCCGTCTTCATAAATAGACTGCCTGGGTTGTTCGCAAGTTACCTGTCAGAATGTAGGGTGCCTCCTCAGTGGAAGACCAGCAAGACCGCGCTTTTGGTGCAAAGGTGACCTCCACGATAATGGCAGTTATCGCCCAATCTGCTTGCTGTCTATCGTCTATAAATTTTTCACTCGAGAAATCGTAAATGGGACTGGCAGAACACTGGTCCAAGGAGAGCTATGTGAGCAAGCATGGTTTCGTAAAGGACTCAATTTGATGAGCCACATCGGTACGATAATAAGACTCACTGAAGTATCACTAGAGTAGAACAGCTCGCTCTGGCTGACTTTCGTCGATTTAAAGGAAGCTATTGACTCAATTGAGATAGAAGCAGTCATGGAAACCCTAGAGTCAGGTTCTCCCCACTTAATATATAAAAATTTTGTGAGTTATGTAAAAATTTAACAACCAAATGATGACTATTGTGTAACAACATTAATAGTGGCGTGAAAAGAGGGTTAGGTAAAACGCGATACCCTCTCACCAAAATTATTAAACGCCACCATCGAGAATGGCCTACAAACATTGCGAGGAGGGAGAGCCGACGATCCTATCTTACATCACCTTCGCCTTGCTGATGACATCGTTTCTATAACACCAAATATTAGCCAAGCGGAACGAATGCTTCCCGACTGTGATAAAACCTGCGGAAGAACTGGTCTTCGACTAAACCTCACAAAGACGATGTTCATTGGAAACGGATTGGTCACACATGCCCCATTCATGCTCAACGGAATGAATATCTCTGAACGCTCCAGTTACGTCTATCTAGCTCGACAAATCAACATGATGAACGACTTAGCTTTAGAGTTGAGCAGAAGGAAGCGAGCGCCTTCTGAAGCTTTCATGAGCATCGGGGATGTAGTGAACAGAACAAAGAACATCCGTCTTTGTGCCTTCCTTTTCCACTGCACGATAATTCCTCTAATACTTGGTGCAATGGAGTGGTAGAATAGTAGCACCGATCAACTTATTGCGTTGAGCGTAAAGTTCGATTCGGCTAGACCAATGTCCCAAATGTATTAGTTGGTGCAATGGAATATAAGGCTTCGGTTCAGTATTCGACACAGAATAATTACTAAGTTGAAGTAGAATGCTCAACTCTGTACGAGTTCGTCATGCGGAGCTTTTGACGTAGTCGAGAAGAACAGCTTGGGCAACAAGCAACGGCTTGTACAAAAAAATGTGAAAACGATGTAGCGGCTTATACAAAAAGTTGAAGGAACGGAAAATGCTGGAAAGTACGTGAAGCTGACGGCTGCTCATTCAGTGTACGAACTGTCGGACAAAGAAGAACGGTATGTACAAAGAAGTCACAAGTTCCCTTCCCAGCTATAGGTGCGAGGCAAGTGCCATGATATGATCGCTAAGAGACAATTTACAGAAGATGCAAGGACGGATTTAGGATAATTACAAGTAAACAGTTAATATAAGAAATATATGGTTTTATAGAAAACAAGAACTACTTGAGGAATATATACTATACTTCCTAACTTAACGTATGCGTCAGAAACGTGGCCGTTGCGTAGTAAGGATGAAAAATCACTAAGCGTTATCGAACGCGCAGTTGAAAGAACGATGCTAGGAGTATCCCGAGTCGCACAAACGAAGGATGGGATCCAGAGCTCCGTCCTACGTCAACGATCAATATTCAAAGATACCATTCTAAACATCGAAGATAAAGTGGACTGGGCCTGTAATGCATATGAACGACAACGGATAAACAAGAGCAGTAAGCGGTTAGATTCTTCGGTATGTCAAACGTAGTGCGGTAAGGCAAGCGACTCCAATTGTTAGAGTTTTTCACGAAGGTCCTAGGAGAAAGATATGATCGCAATGTTATCTTTTTTATTTACTGCCTATTAGAATTCTTCACAGCAGGGTATGTATGATACATCCACAATGATGCTGGGATATTAGCAAAACTCTATACCACCGGTGTCTGTGGTGGGGAACGAACGCGCTATTACCCTTTCCGGTGGCTAACGCGTTCACTACCACGCCATGCGGGTCTTTTATTTCACCTTTCTCTCAGCTAGTTTTCTACCTACTGGGGTCATCTAGCATACTGAGTAGTACTCATGAAATGGATTTGTTTTTACAGAAAGTACCGAGGTTTTTCATGTTTAGCAGTTCTAAGTAAACTTCTTATTTTGTTCAAAAAGATATGATCCTCAGGAAGTCCTTAGAGCGAGTGGAACTCACTGGACCACTCCTGCACGCGACAAGGAGAAATGAAAGATTTGCTGGCGCCTGCTCGGGTAATTCAACAGTCAGCTGAATGACAGGTGATACAAGTTGTACAACTGTAGCGTAGTGTGGGTAAGGGAAAATATTAGCGCACTAAGGCGCAACCCTCTGGGACTGATCAATGCCGAGAGTCTTATCCTTTATCCTTTTCTTTACGATATTGAGATATTTGCAGAACTTGTACCCCATACAAGATCCGAACCAGCCGTTGCTCCTTCCGTGGGCTCACTTGTTTAAAACGCACTACGTCTTTGCTCCGCCTTCCTCTCAGCCAGTTTTTATCCTAAAATACTGGATTATTTATTAGTGCGTAAGTTAATAGGAAGTTGGTGTTAAGAATTACTGCAAGATAATAGTGGATTTTAGACTTCTCAACTGAATCAATGGATTCATGAAGAAGGTCTCCCATAGTTACAACGACAACATTGCTAGCATTGAACAAAGTCTGTGGAGCACGGTCCTAGGGCGCGTGTTTGCCCTCGATAATGATGTTCTCCTGGTAGGCTGATACTGAAGTTGAGTTATGTTTAACATTTCGCTATCATCTTACTAAATATCAGATGTTGAAGTAAATATATCTCATTTCATCCGTGACGAATTGAAAGCCGGACGTTCTAGCAGTACGTTGGACTTACAATGTATGTGTTAACTCATCCATTGACAAGACATGTTTCGAATTTCTGAAACCGCCACAAGTATTGCCGATCAATACCGGTGTGATGAGCTTTTGTTTCCTTCATGTTTCTTTCAAAATTTTACATCGGAGCTGAGTGGATTAGCCTCATTTATGGTCATTTTCATTATAATCATGGCGTAAATCTCCTTGTTTCCTTACCAGGACGAGATATTCTCATTTCTGTTTATTTCTGTTTGTTTCATTCTTGCAGAATGTCGACGGATTCCCAAAAGACTGCTATCATGAAGCTGGTGACGAACGATGGCGAGAATTTCGACGTACCACGTGATGTTATACGCCTTTCGACGACGATCAATACCATGCTACAGGATTTGGGCTTGGATAACAAGTCAAATGACCCGATTCCTATCTGTAACGTGTCGGGTCCTATTATGAAAAAAGTATTACAATGGTGCACATATCATAAGGACGATCCTCCTTGCACGGATGATTCCGACAATCGGGAAAAGCGCACCGACGACATTCCCAGCTGGGATGTGGAGTTCCTGAAAGTCGATCAGGGAACACTTTTCGAATTAATCCTTGCAGCCAATTATCTCGATATAAAGGGACTGCTTGATGTCACTTGTAAAACGGTCGCCAATATGATCAAAGGGAAAACGCCGGAGGAAATCCGTCGTACGTTCAATATCAAAAACGATTTCACACCCGAAGAAGAAGAGCAGATTCGCAAGGAAAATGCATGGTGTGAAGACTAATTGAATACTAATTTTGTTTTGCATGTGTGTGTTTTACCATGCAACTAACTTTATGTAGCGTTTTACTGATTGCCCCGCCCCCGATCAACCTATTTTACTAGCGCACTCACTAATTTCTCGATACCTTAAGTTGAGACTCGCTCAACATGCTTCACCTAGGTGGTATGGTTTTAAAAGTTCCTCATCTTTGTGATAGTCTTTGATACTTTGTAATACATAGATGACGATAGTGTCATGTGATTTAAAATACGAATAAAACTTTTCAGATATCCTATTGAGAGTGTAGTAGCGATTGTAACGCAATCATTCCGTATGCTATAGTTTTTCTCGAGAACTTAGATTCACTTGGAGTTGTAACGATCGGTGATCTACAGAACTTTGACAGAACAGACGATAGTTTTATAGTTCTATATTCCAGGAATAGGGCGCGTGTGGCGCAATGGTTGGAGGCACCACTGCGGCGCGCACGTGAAATGCGCCCATGGCCCACCAAGCCTTCCATCCCTCCGGGGTCGGCAAATTGGTACCAGACTTGTCTGGGAGGAAAGTAGTACTGGCTCGATACATCGGCCGGCCACCGCGAGTCATTTTAAAGGCCAGATATGCATTCAATCACCTCCAACGATGCTTAATGAAGTCGAATGCATGGCGCATCCCTCAGCGATCGATCAACGCCGAGAGCTTTTTTTTATATTCCAGGAATATGGTTCGTTTAGTTTCATGACATACGTAGAACGTCACAACGATCAATATTGGGCAGGGGTTTCTCTAGAATTTTAGTTTGGGTGGGCAGGCTTACGCTACTGGTACACGTTTGTTTGGATGTTGAATGAATCATCTTGGATTTGGGTATCTTTTTGGTTGATCATATTGCTGTATGTGTCTCACCACACATTTGGAATCACGAGACTTGGTTGCTGATGTTTCCACTTATTCACTGAGTCGTTAAGACATCGTCCATCCTCTAATCAACGTTAAAGGATGTCTGCTATACGAAAAGGTGTACAACGAGAACTCTTTCAAACGGACGATGAACGTCTTCTGGCAATTCTGCATGTGATACGGGTTGATGGTCGTAAGAAGAAACGACCAACATTCTTCTGTTTAGCTGGTAAAGTGGTAATTTGCCATTTTTGATTTCATTGTTCGTCAGCAGGGATAACAACGTTGATTCAGTAACGATTGAGCACCCAATTTCTGTTCGTCTCTACTTTGTTAAAGGAGAGAAAGATGATTCGTTTAAGAAAAAAGCTAGATTCTACCTACGAGATGTTAAGGAAGTGGATGGAATAAATCCGAAAAAGGTGTTTCTAATATTTCTTTGGTGTTGTTCAGACGTTCTAGACTTGTTTACTGTTCGAATGGTGTTGATTGAACGGACAAATGGCCCGACTGGCTGTTTCAGGCTTTGTCTGAGTTTCAAATCGTAATCGGTGATCGACGATACACTATCACAGCAAGTAATCCTGAGGAGAAGGATGAATTTATTCGGGAATTGTACAAAGTGTGTTACTAAGGCTTTACCATTGACTGATTTAACTAGACTAGACTGAGCCGTTTGTTTTCAGTTGTCAGCCCAGTATCTTCCTGTGCAGATGCCTGACTTTTGCAATGTATCGATTCCAGTAGATAATCGAGAGATATCCATACTTCCAATTGAAGCTGCTGATGAATCCAATACAAACTTTGTTCATGATTATCAGGTCTTATATCTCTTTTTATTTTTTAACGTCTGAATCTGTAATTATGTATGCTTCATAAAATTTTAGCCGATTAGTGCCAAAGAGGAGGCAGATTTTAGAAGATTACTTGCAAAGGGGGAACTTACGATTGGTGAGGCTGATAAATTTGCCGAGGTATGACTTTATAGGTCCAAACTTTCAGCTGATATCATCTTCTTTTGTTTTTTTCTGTACTAACTTTAAGCCCCCGATTCCTGTTATGTCAGCGATCTATATCCCTTCTCTCACGAGATAACGTTGCACCATCCTGGATAGCAGATATGTTTTGGAACGGGACCATCAACGGCCACGTACTTTACTCTAGGCACAGGCTGATTCAAGAGTTAGGCTCCATAGCTGAACTATGTTGCATCGACTTTCCTTCCCGTTTTCACTGTTAGATACTCATTCATGCTGACATGCGTGTTTGAGTGTATGCAGATTGTTGCATGCACTCATGTCCCCTACTTCGCCCCTAAAAGCCTGCTGTTGAGTGGGGATAAATCTATTAAGTCCCTCATTTGCTTTAGAAAATGCGACTGCCAATGGATATATCTAAGGTTCACGGCACAATACCAGCAAACACTTATCCGTGCCACTTGCTTAAAACATTGTGAATAAAGACGTGGTGAAAAAACTTGGTGTTGTTCGTGTCATTTAAGTGAAAAACGTGGATTTACATAAATTCTTCGGTGTTTTTCCATGTTGAACTCACAGATCTTTTTGCATAGTGGATTCTATCAGCGATGTAGAGACAATTCTATTTACTTATCCCAGTTCCGTTTTTCGGTTCCATAATTTCCACGTATAAAAAGCTTTTTTATTCAGGAAATACTAATCGTTTAGATTCTGTCAGCTCAACTACAGTCTCTTGATGGAGCAAATATTCAGTCAATGATGGGTAGCGAAGTAGCAGTAAATCAGTTGCTTGCACTATTAGATGGGGCTCTTGAAAAGGTAGCATTGTTGGAAAAGGAGATCGACATATGCGATGGGATATTATCAGTTAGTTATCTCTCCATATTACTCTGCTACATTGGTTATTACATAATCTACGTGTTTGTTTATGTTAGGGTTTTTAAAGGAATCAGTACGAAATCGAAGGCATCGCGTAAAATCTAACATGCTATATAGTGTCGATCTTCCAAAGAATAATGATTAAGAAGCCAGTGCTGAATTTGTTAACAGTGCATAATTTGGAGAATATCAGTGAGTCTTCTTCGTAGTAAAGAATGCTCATGTTTTCAGCATGTGAGGAATAGTGTGGAACTAATTGAGGAGAAAGACAGCCTGTCTGCTGTCGAACGTAAGAATAAGGATAGATTGCAGCAGGAACTGACCAATTTTATTACTGCTCTGGACACCGTCACCGATAACCACATTCGTACGTTGAAGGAGGCAAATCTTAATGACACAGGAAGGTAATTATTAAGTCATTTTTGGAATCTTTGAAATTTCAATATTCTTACTGAAGGGATGGGAATGGAATTGGTGTGTTTCTATCCGGCGGAATTATCTTTTTCCAATGGTGAATAAGAGTTTTAATGAGGGCAGGATTGATTAGTCGCCATCCTGGTATTATACTTTATGCTTCGTTAAATTTAGTCAGCAATTCATCGCCATGATTGTGAGATTATGTATAATCGAAATAAAAAGCTAGTGGAGTGGAAGCAAAATCTATTCCTTGTTAAAGACTTTTAGTGGTTCACCTACTGTAGATTCGTTCCTAGGGAGCAGTGTTGCTAGCAGTGAAACTTGAAATCTTGTGTTAGGAGAAAACTAATCGAAATTTCTTTCCGAGTTGAATGCTATTCTTTCCTTACCTTCCTGTCGTAGCCTTTCTTCGGCGTTTCCTGGTTTACAAGTGCTCGTAACCTTTTATCGTTAACAACAGTAGAGCGGTGGCTTCTACCTTGAAGTTGTCGTTTAGTGATTTGCTAGTTCTGCTGCTAGTTAGTTCTCCGTTGTGGTTTCGCTTGCTCAGAAATATCCTTTAATTTTTTGAGAATGTCTTGTTAGTAATGAGGAATAAAAGGATCTGTTGCACTTCTCAGTTAAGCGCTTATTGATCCACCGATACACCGATTAGCCAGTAAACCGTTAAGGGTGAAACGCTTCAAATGGGCTGAAATGAAACGTGTTTAAGATTTTCAACATTTCAGCATTGCTCGTTGTGCGGAAGCCGCGCGCGCTGTTTCACAGTTTTGGAATGGATGCATTTCGAAACCCTTATTACAGATGAAGGCATACGAGGATCGGAACCGTGACTTAGCTGTAATCGATCTCTTTGTCGATCGATTCATGTCCCATCTATCAGCTATATTCAGTAATCTTGTACGTGCGAACGTGATTCATATGCGCACAAATTCGTGCCATGTTTGCTGCTATTCTTTTTTTAGAATGACTTATCACTCGGCCAGGATTGGCATCCGCTTTCTATTCCGAAACAGTCACAACGGTTCCATGCTCTCTCACCACTTTCCGATCTCATAAGTTGGTTGAAAACAAATAGGTATGGTGAATGTTCTAAATATAGCATATAGTGGTCCATCGTGCAAGCTGGATCTGTGTATGATATGTGAGATTAATAAACAAGATGTGTAAACGAAAAGTCGCATAATTACTGCTGTTTGCGTCATAGAACTTTAACGTAAGACAGTTAGAGCATTTTGACTGCAATTGCTTGGAAGTTACTGTTCTAGATTTATCGAGTGTTCTCCACAGTTGTTTTCACTTTTAGGCCCACACCTTACAACGCGACTATTCAGCGATACGTGGACTCAACAAAAGTGCTCTACAAACGTCATTTCGAGACATTCTTTGATGCTGTTATCGGGGAAGTGAACAAACTGGGCCCAACGGATAAGCGTCTAAGTTGGTGTCGCAATTTTTTGTTATCGACTAAGGCAGAATGTTGCTGCAATAGGCATTATCCCTAGCGAGTGTTTTTGCGTTTGTGGAGAAGTTGGCATAGAAAGAGGTTGCAAGCATTTCAAGGTCAGCGGCGAGGTAAGAACACGAGCTAGTGGCTGCGAAGCATTCTAGAGAAAAGAGCATAGGAAGAGAGAAATGGCTTCATGGAGCATTATGCAAATAACATAGTAAATATATAACAGCTTTAAAAATTGGAGAATATTTTCTACGATGTAGAGAACAGTCTGTGTAACATCTGTTTAAATGATTTTTTCTTGTGGTCTCCCGAAAATTTAACTGTCTAACTGAAATGCTTTCCTGTTGGGATGCTTTTGCGCTGTGTATTATTTTCAGTGTTTCTTTTTTTAGATTCATCGAACTTATCTGGCAGAAGCTCTACTGATAGGCAAAGCATTTCGATAAGTGAGATTTCCACCGAATATGGACAAGTGTCAGCGGTCGGTTAACATTCTAAGTAATTGTGCGAGTTTCTGATATAATATGGAATATGGCGTAAACAAATATTTTCTTAGTTGATCGAGACGGTGTTGGGTGAATTGGGTCCGGTAATTGAGACGGAGCAGAAGTTTTGTGTCCGATTCTTCCATATAAATTCCGAACTGCTTTCGAGTGCAGAAACAACATCAACAGACAGTGGTGACAGCTCCAATTTAGGTGTGCTCTTCATTATTAATTTGGAAGGATTTCTGTTCCACATTTTCCATTCTCTCACGTAATGTGTTTGTCAACCCATTAGTCTTCGCCATTTGCTGGCTGAATACAATTGCAGAGACGTTAAGTAAGTTTTAGTATTGGAAAGTATTACGTGTTACTCTATCCGTATAACGAGCATTGAATTTCCATAAAACTAACGTAATTGTATTTGAGTAGTAGAGACAGCGTGCGCAATCATGCTCAAATATTTGCAAAACTGCGGAACGCAGGTTTTGCGGTGGGGAACGAACGCGTTATTATCCTTTCCGAGCGCTAACTCGTTCACCACTACACCATGCAACTCCGTCGTTTCGCCTGTCTCTCAACTATTTCTATCGATCAGGCCACCAGCAATCACCTGTCAACGGCATTGATTTGGGGTGCCCAAATCGGCAACGAGCCCAGTTGAGCTGAGACGGTAGTCTAAATCACAATGTTATCCTTTTATTTACTGCCTATGCGAAACTCAGTGAGACCAAGGTCGGCACAGTTTTTTGCGAAAGATCAACTTGTACGTATTTCTTTGTGAATATATATATA